>LR750321.1:381318-489750 GCA_902729485.2 Mus minutoides | reverse complement strand
AACCATATGATGGCTCACAACCATCTGTACCATCTGTAATGAGATCTGATGCCTCTTCTGGTGTGTCTGAAGACAGCTACAGTGTACTTACATATAATAAATAAATAAATCTTTAAAAAAAATAAAAAAGAATAAGAACATCTCACATTTAGTGTGTTTATCCTGAGCCACATTGTTCAAGGTACTTCATTTCATGTTTACAGCGCCCCCTTCAGGTAGGTGGTATTCTCCCCCCCCCCCCCCAGTATTTATTATTCATAGTTGTATTTGTAAAATGAGATCCAGGGTTGGGTAAGGTCCAGATTGGGACTGTTCTTATCTATGTTTTCCAAATGAAGCCACTGAAACTGGACAAGGTACAGTTACCTGTTGTGACAGTTTGACATCTTGGCACAGTCTAGAGTCACCTGTCGATGTGTAAAGGATTGTGTAGGTTGGATTGGCCTCTGACATACCTGTGACTGACTGACTTTGGAAGACCCACTGTAGATGTGGGTAGTGTAATTTTATAGGCTGAACTGAGTGAAGGAAAAACATCAAAGTGGGTATTAGCATGCATGCGTCATTACTTGTGGCTTTTGACTGTGGATGTGGTAGGATAAGCTTCTTTAAATTCCTACTCCCCTGACTTCGCCACAATGAGGCATTACAGCCAAGAATTGTGAGCTAAACAAAACTTTTGTTCCTTAGGTTGTTTTTGTATTTTACAACAAAAGGAATCTAACACATAGCAGCCTACCAGAAAATGTGGGAAGTGTTTGCGGAATCTAACACATAGCAGCCTACCAGAAAATGTGGGAAGTGTTTGCAACTTGTCCTGTGAGGCTCTGTCTTGATATAGTCCCAGGGTAGCCCAGGCTAGCATTCAACTTTCTGTGTAACCAAGAAGTGACCTTGCTTGAGACCCACAGCTAAGTCTTTGTCGGGTCTCACACCTCACACGTGCTAGACCTATGTTCTATTTCTGAGTCAATGTTTTCACTCCTTACCTAAGTCTTTATCTGATAACTTTGAGAAGTCATCTGGGGCTGCAGGCCTATGAGTTTCACTTTGGAGAGTTCATTGTAGAGCCTCACCTCAGGGACGTTACACAAGTATCGCAGGATTTCGCCCACATACAAGATCACTGTTACGCCATGCTGCCGACACTCAGGCCAGAATTGGGAGGCAGAGAACTTGGGGGCCAGGACACAGGTGGCTCCTGGTAGGGAAAAAAAAAAAAAAAAGAATGATAATGTTCCATGTTGCTGTGAGAAGCTATATGATTACCTGGTTGTGGTATTTCAAATGCAAAATAATGCCACACTCTTTGGCATTGACCAACACACACCTAAAATTCACCAGTGAGGGGGCTGGCAATATGGCTCAGTGGGTAAGAGCACTGACTGCTCTTCCAGAGGTCCCGAGTTCAAATCCCAGCAACCACATGGCTCACAACCATCTGTAATGGAATCTGATGCCCTCTTCTGGTGTGTCTGAAGACAACTACAGTGTACTTTTATACATGAAATAAATAAATCTTTGAAAAAAAATGTACCAGTTAGGTGTTACGTGTTTGGCTCAGTTGTAGAGCTTTTGCCTAAAATCTCCCAGAGAGGGGCTGGGGGTATGGCTCATTAGTAGAGCACTTGTCCTGAACTCACTAGAGGGGGCCCTAGCATGTACAAGGTCCTAGGCTCCATCCCCAACCCTACACAATAAATAAACTATACTAGCTTCTAGAAGACATTTTATTTTTGTCCTGTTTTGATTTTTTTTTTTTTTTTTTTTTTTTGGTTTTGGTTTTTCGAGACAGGGTTTTTCTGTATAGTCCTGGCTGTCCTGGAGCTCACTTTGTAGACCAGGCTGGCCTCGAACTCAGAAATCCCCCTGCCTCTGCCTCTGGAGTGCTGGGATTAAAGGCGTGCACCACCATGCCCAGCTCTGTTTTGATTTTTTATGAAAGATTTGTTTATTTCTTTTTTATGTGTATATTGGCATGCCTTTGTGTGTGTGTGTGTGTGTGTGTGTGTGTTTCTGTTTATTACACAAGGTAGAAGTCAGAAGAAGGAGTCAGACTTCCTAGAGCTAGAGTGACAGTGATTGTGGGTCCTGTGATATTGGTGCCAGGAACCAAACCTGAGTTCTCTACAAGAGCAGCAAGTGATCTTAACTACTGAGTTACGAGCCATGGTTGACTTAGACCTTGGTATGTATATAGATCAGGCTGAACTTGAAATGCAATGGTTCTCCAGCTTCTGTCTACTGAATGTTGTACTGAGCTTATGGGTATTAGTCACCAGTAAAAACCAACAAGACATTTTTGATCTAACAAGAAATGCAAGAGAAGGAGCTAGAGAGATGGCTCAGCGCTTAAGAGCACTGACTGCTCTTCTGAAGGTCCTGAGCTCAATTCCTAGCAACCCACTTGGTGGCTCACAACCATCTGTAATGAGAACTGACGCCCTCTTATGGAGTGTCTGAAGACAGCTACAGTGTACTTACATATAATAAATAAATAAATCTTAAAAAATAAAAAATACCTGGTGGCGCACGCCTTTAATCCCAGCACTTGGGAGGCAGAGGCAGGCGGATTTCTGAGTTCGAGGCCAGCCTGGTCTACAGAGTGAGTTCCAGGACACTCAAGGCTACACAGAAAAACCCTGTCTTGAAAAACCAAGGGGAAGAATCTTGTCCTTTTGATTGCCTCACGCTAATGCCCACTGTGGTCCTGTGAGCTGAGAGATCCTTGAAGGACTTACCAAGCTGTAAGCAGCCTAGGAATCCAAGGACGAGCCCTAGCGTATGGTACAGAGGCAGGGCATCGTAGACCACGTCATCAGCTCTGCATCCACAGAAGGACAGCAGGTTGCTCGCCTGCATGACTCGCTCATGGGATAAGATGGCTGCCTTCGGGAGTCCTAGACGACGAGAGAGCAATCAAGGTTGGGTAGGAAGAGAGGCTACAACTTCAGGGTGGGTCTCCACAGTCAGATCAGCCTAGGTTAGAGCCTCTGAGAGGGGACCAAGAATGGAGATTTTCTAGGTAATGTGATGCAAACCTATAATCCCAGCACTCAAGAGGGTGAGGCAACTATATAGAGAGTTCAGAGCCAGTTGGGACTGCTAGAGCAAGACTCTGTCTCAAAAGAGCAAAAAACAAGTGACAGTAAAGCATGAAAATCTGTGGTTGAGTGGGGGTGGGTTTTCTGTATGTTTTGTTTTGTTTTTGAGACAAGATCTCTCTCTGTGCCTCAAGCTAGCCTGGACTCACTATGTAATTCAGACTGGCCTTCAATCTATCCATCCTTCCTTTCTCCTTTTCTTCTCCCCTCCTTCCTCCCTTCCTTCCTTCCTTCCTTCCTTCCTTCCTTCCTTCCTTCCTTCCTTCCTTCCGTCCGTCCTGTAGCAGGGCCTTAGACCTTAGTAGGCCCTGAGACCTTAGCACAGCTGACTCCATGTTGGAAGTACCTTTCAGGCTGTAAAACTCAGCATGTAGACAGTACCACCTGCTAGAACTTAGACAAAGACCTAATCCATCAAAGTCCATAGTTCCAAGAAACTCTCTAAATTGTAGTAATCTTTGCTTTTTAGCTTCTGTGCTAACTGTTCTTTTTAACTGAAGTTATGCCAACCCAGAATGTGGTTTTCGTTTTCTCGTTGTTGTAATTGTTGTTGGGGGGGGGTTGTTTGTTTGTTTGTTTGTTTTGTGATTAGAAGCTCATCCTGAAAAAGTCTCTGGGCTACACTGAGATCCTGAACAACTACAGCAGTTTCCAGCTTGCTAATAAAGAATTTCTATTGGCTTAACCCATGTCTGAGCAGTCTTCTCTGGTGAATACCCTATAACACTTTCTTCCCTCTTTCTTTCCATCTTTCCTTTCTTTCTGCCAAAAAGAATCATTCCTTTATGTATTTATATATTTGTTTTTATTTGTTTGTTAATTGAGACAGTGCTTCTCTGTATAGCCCTGGCTGTTCTCAAACTTGATCTGTAGACCAGGCTGACCTCAAACTCAGAGAACCATCTGCCTCTGCTTTTCAAGTGCTGGAATTACAGGCATTGGCTACCATTGCCCAACTTGAACATTTACTCCATTTTAAAGACCTGGAATGGGCCTGGCGTGGTAGCACACGCCTTTAATCCCAACACTCAGGAGGCAGAGGCAGGTGGATTTATGAGTTCGAGGCCAGCCTGGTCTACAAAGTGAGTTCCAGGACAGCCAGGGCTACACAGAGAAACCCTGTCTCCAAACAAACAAACAAACAAACAAACAAAAGACCTGGAATGGACTGCTTTGTGAATTAGCCTATATTGCATGCACCAGGGATATGCTAATTTGTGTATTGATCCAATCTTAGCATGTGCTCCACTAAAATGAGCAGACTTTGAACTCTAGATCCTCCTGCCTCTTAACCTTCTGAGTACTGGGATTTATATGTGAACAGCACCAAGTCCCACTCTCTGGTTGGTTTTCAGAGCTGGAAGTAATAAATCCAAATAAAATAGAGCCACACTAGAGGTCAGAGTCAAAGGCAGAGGTCCAGATGGAGGGCAGAGTTGGGTGTCAGAGGACAAACTGAAGGCAAGGTGCAAGGTGAGTGGGGTAAGGTCAGAGTGTGGAGGGTGGGAGCAGGACCGCAGGCATCCTCACCAGTGGTCCCTGAAGTAAAGATGAATATGGCAGGAGATTTCCACTTAATCGTAGCTCGAAGGCTGGCAGGTACTGGGTCAGAAGGTGCAGCATCCAGGGAAGCTCCCAGAGCCTCTACGCCCGGAGTGGGTGAGCTGTGGCCAAGGTAGAAGCAGTGAATGTTCTCAGCTCGCAGCTTGGGAAGGATTTCTTCCAGGTTCTCCTGGAGGTCTACAGAACCATCAGAGGAGAAAAGAGGCAAATTTTACTTTCTTCCAAAGTCAAGGAGACCCAGAGACTGAAAAGCAGATCCTGGAAAAAAACTTTCTTGTTCTAGGTAAAGAACCCTATAATGCCAGGCGGTGGTGGCACACACCTTTAATCCCAGCACTCCGAAGGCAGAGGCAGGCAGATCTCTGTGACTTGGGACCGGCCTGGTCTACAGAGAGAGTTCCAGGACAGCCAGAGCTACACAGAGAAGCCCTCTCTCTAAATAAATAAATAAA
Source organism: Mus minutoides (assembly GCA_902729485.2). Taxonomy (NCBI): domain Eukaryota; kingdom Metazoa; phylum Chordata; class Mammalia; order Rodentia; family Muridae; genus Mus; species Mus minutoides. The sequence continues at coordinate 484,631 of LR750321.1, read as the reverse complement.
TAAATAAATAAATAAATAAATAAATAGAAAGAAAGAAAGAAAGAAAGAAAGAAAGAAAGAAAGAAAGAAAGAAAGAAAGAAAGAAAGTTTAAAAAATAAAAAGGAGGGGACTGGAGAGATGGCTCAGCGGTTAAGAGCAATGACTGCTCTTCCAGAGGTCCTGAGTTCGATTCCCAGCAACCACATGGTGGTTCACAACCATCTGAAATGGGATCTAATACCCTCTTCTGGTATGCATGAAGAGAGTTATGGTGTACTCACATATATATAATAAATAAGTAATTCTTTAAATAAATTAAAATAAAAAAATAAAGAATTAAATATTGAGCCTTGCCAGGGGTGGTGGTGCACGCCTTTAATCCCAGCACTCGGGAGGCAGAGGCAGGTGGATTTCTGAGTTCGAGGCCAGCCTGGTCTACAAAGTGAGTTCCAGGACAGCCAGAGCTATACAGAGAAACCCTGTCTCAAAAAACCACACACACACACAAAATTGAGCCTTGATCAGAATAAAATAAAATAAAAAGGAAACTTATAATTGGTAAAAATATAAATTTGTTCAAATAAAGCTGGACATAGTGGCCCACACCTTTATTCCCAGCAATTGGAAGGCAGTGGTAGCTCGATCTCTGTAGGCTCAAGGCCATCCTGATCTACATACTGAGTTCCAGGACAGCCAGAACTTCACATAAAGAGATCCTGTCTTTTTTTTTTTTTTTTTTTTTTTTTTTTTTTTTTTTGGTTTCTTTTGGTTTTTCGAGACAGGGTTTCTCTGTGTAGCCCTGGCTGTCCTGGAACTCACTTTGTAGACCAGGCTGGCCTCGAACTCAGAAATCCGCCTGCCTCTGCCTCCCGAGTGCTGGGATTAAAGGCGTGCGCCACCACGCCCGGCTCGAGATCCTGTCTTGAAAACAACAGCAAACAGAAACTTCAAAAAAAATTTTTTTTTAATTGGTTAAATAGAATTGAAAGATTTAGAGAAGAAAAAGACTCCAAGTGGTGACCCTAGAATTACTTTCTGGGTAACCTATATTTTGACCTTTAATTGCATGAGCTGGGAATAGATACAACAAAAGGCTCTCTGCCTAGCTTCCAGAAACGTCTGATCTCCCTTGCTTCTGTCCCTCTCTGCCTTCTCTGCCTCTGGGGCACTTACCTGGATCCACAATCAGCACGCTGGCCCCAGAGCTCCGCACAGAGTGTAGCAAGGGCATCCCTCGGCTGTGTGGATTGATCCAGGCCACAGGGCAGCCCAACTTGGCCAACCCCAGAAACACACTCACAGCAGAAATGATCTTGGACGGGAGAACTAAGATAGCAGCAGCATCCCTTGTGTTCTGGATTACGGCATCCTTCAGCTTTGCTTTCAGGGCCCATGCTGCCTGACAGGACCTGGCATCGAGCTGGCTATTTGTGATTGAGGAGCCCTCAGAGCCAGTACACACCAAGGCCACCCGGTCAGGCCATGCCAGTGCTTGCCGCTCTAAAGCATCCACAAAGGTCTCTGGAGGGTGTTTGTTAAGGCGTCGCCTGAACTTCAGGCCATAGAAAAGCATCTTGAAGAAGATGGCCACATCTTTATGCAGCCAGTGTAGCCCTGGGGGTGGCTGTAGAGGCAATAGGAGTAAGGTAAGAGCTGCTCCTACCAGGCTCAGCCAATGGGGCATCCAGGAGCTGATCCAGGGTCTGCCCAGCAATGCCAAGCCAAGCAGCACAAAGCACGTGGGGTCTCCCAGGAACCAACGCAGGGCCAGAGCCGTAGCTGCTGGCCATAGGGGCTGCCCCAGGCCAACCAGCAGAAGCAGCAGAAGCAGTAGGAAGGTTAGTTTCTTCCAAATACCCATGGCACTGGCTCTCTCTGAAGTAGCTGGGAGCGTGTCTCTCAGCTCTGACTAGCGCTCCAAACCCACTCCCCAAATATGACCAAGTGCTATCAGCAACTGAATGTGACCCATGGACTCTGTCCTTTTGTTACTTAGTTCTTACTGGCTGGGAATTCTCCTACAGTTCCAGCCCCCTGCCTGATCACCCGACCTGCCCCACCCCCTTAGACACCACCAACCACCCTCCTCCCAGGGCTAGCATTTATCTCCATCTCCTGTTAGGTATGGGAAACTAGGGAGACAGAGAATAAGACCTGCCTGACTCTAGCCAAGCGAAAAAGCCAGATAAGATACACAGCCTGTGGTTTTATTTGCCTGACTTAGGAAGCTGAGCCCTTGTTCTGAATGGAAACAGGCTGCCCGTCAGGTAAACAGTTGACAACTCAGCAAATATTTAGAACAACTTTATCATCTGGATTTAAACATACTTCTGCTCTCCACCGTGAACTTGCTCTTCTGGTATCCCTGTGGATTGAGATTTGGTGTAAGAAGGAACCAAACTGACGCCATTTTCAGTAAATCTTTCATTTTAATAGAGGTCAAATAATGATTAAGTTCCAAGACCTCCTTAGGTAAGTGCCATCCTGGTTGGTAAGTTGTATGCTAGGTAAGTCGCCCCACCACAGTTAAATAAATCAGTGAGACCAGGATAAATGTACCACATAGGGAAATGTCTCTAAGAAAGTCCTTTATCAGCCGGGCTTGGTGGTGCAGGCCTTTAATCCCAGCACTTGGGAGACAGAGGCAGGTGGATTTCTGAGTTCGAGGCCAGCCTGGTCTACAAAGTGAGTTCCAGGACAGCCAGAGCTATACAGAGAAACCCTGTCTCAAAAAACTAAAAAAGAAAATAAAAGAAAGTCCTTTATCCCTGAATCCTGATTGGTAGAAAACTGTAAGTGTAACTTGGCATAGATGCTTGTTGTTTTGAGAATTAAAAGTTTTGTAACATTCTGCCTCAAGGTCACAGTTCAACTCCTGAGTCTGCTCTGCATCTCTGATCTCTCAGAAGTGGCTTGATTGTAATACAAAACAATTTCTGTTATCTGTTTTGAGTTGGTGTGCACAGGCGGGGAATCCAATCACTCTACCCAGGTCCCTGATTTGTTCAAGAACTCCAGAGGTAAGCCTGTTTCTGGTTCTGTTTAGAGCACCACTGACTCATTGAAGGAGGCTGGAGGCAGTACTGCTTTTAGAGTCTAACAGGACTGAGGGATACCACATCTGCCTCCTGGGCTCCTTTGATAGGGCATCTGGTATGGGTCCTGCTGGTGGGACATCTGGTTCTCTTCCATCTCCTCCCCCAGTGTATTGGCTATCCTCAGCATGGCCGTATGTCCCTGTCTGTCAGTCTGTCTATAGTTTGTTTCCTTTCGTTGTTTCTTTTTTTTTTAGGTTTTTCTGAGACAGTGTTTCTCTGTGTAGCCCTGGCTGTACTGGAGCTCACTTTGTAGACCAGGCTGACCTCAAACTCAGAAATCCGCCTGCCTCTGCCTCCCAAGTGCTGGGATTAAAGGAGTGAGCCACCACTGCCCGGCTTGCTCTGTGTTTCATATTCAAAGAAATAGGCCCAACTTCATCTGCCATCCACCCTTGGCTCAGTCTTAATTCATTCCATGTTGTCACTACCATAGTGAGACCAGAACAGTGAAATAATGTGGTTGTAGAATGCAGTGCTTGGGCTGGTAGGCAGCTTTCTCCAGTAGGGAAGCCAGCAGCTAGTCACACTACAGATCTGCTGTGCCCATGAGAATTGGATTAAACAGATAACTAGCTGTTTCTCCCTTGAAATTATAACTGGGGGAGATGAGGAAAGTTTTGTCTATCTGATTTAAATCTATAAATGTGGCCACTACATGTTTGTTTTTGACTGGTCTTAAATAAGTGAGTTTACTATGGTCTGTGTGTCATACTTATAGATTTTGGTTTATAAATTATTGGGTATGGTTACAAATCTGTAACATCAATAACAAAAAGTTAGTTTAAGATTATATAATTCAAGCTGGGCATGGTGGCGCACCCCTTTAATCCCAGCACTCGGGAGGCAGATGCGGGCAAATTTCTAAGTTCGAGGCCAGCCTGGTCTACAGAGTGAGTTCCAGGACAGCCAGGGCTACACAGAGAAACACTGTCTCAGAAAAACCTCAAAAAAAGAAACAACGAAAGGAAACAAACTACAGACACACTGACAGACAGGGACATATGGCCATGCTGAGGATAGCCAATACACTGGGGGAGGAGATGGAAGAGAACCAGATGTCCCACCAGCAGGACCCATACCAGATGCCCTATCAAAGGAGCCCAGGAGGCAGATGTGGTATCCCTCAGTCCTGTCCTGTCTTTAAAGAAAAATAACAGGTTTATATTTATTTAATGAGGTATTAAAGCTGAATTCATTACAAGAACGTACTTTACTGGGAGCCAGACCTTGTAACATAAGGGCAATGCACTTGGTCTTGATTTAAGAGACACTGAATTGTTTGCACTGTTAAAACTAGGTTTTGCCTTCTACAAATTATGATTGTGCTCTTTGGTATTCTACATAATTTGTAGAATTATGGTCTTGAAATAAAAAAGGTACTTTGATACTATAACATATTGCAAAAACACACAATAGAAAGATTTTAAACTTCTTTAAAGAAAGTTTTGAGCTGGGCGTGGTGGCGCACGCCTTTAATCCCAGCACTCGGGAGGCAGAGGCAGGCGGATTTCTGAGTTCGAGGCCAGCCTGGTCTACAAAGTGAGTTCCAGGACAGCCAGGGCTACACAGAGAAACCCTGTCTCGAAGAAAAAAAAAAAAAAAAGAAAGTTTTGGAGTTTTAAAGAAAATTTTAAAACTTTGTATTTTATTTTACTTTTAAAAATTATTTATTTTAAACCGGGCGTGGTGGCTCATGCCTTTAATCCCAGCACTTGGGAGGCAGAGGCAGGCGGATTTCTGAGTTTGAGGCCAGCCTGGTCTACAGAGTGAGTTCCAGGACAGCCAGGGCTATACAGAGAAACCCTGTCTCAAAAAACAAAACAAAACAAAACAAAACAAAACAAAAACAAAAAAAATTATTTATTTTATGTATTTGAGTTCAGTGTAGCTGTCTTCAGACACACCAGAAAAGGGCATCAGATCCCGTTATACTTGGTTATGAGCCGCCATGTGGTTGTAGGGAATTGAATTCAGGACTTCTGCAAGAGCAATCAGTGCTCTTAAACTCTGAGCCATCTCTCCAACCCCCAAAACTGGATATTTTAAAAACAGCTTTTAAAATGTTTACATTTATAAGGTTATGGAACATTTTAAAGCTTATCAGATATTTTATTATAATATCTTTATGAATATATAATCTTAATAAGCAGGTAAATAAAAGACTAAAATTTAGGGCCACAGTGAAACACCAGAGACTAAAATTCCTATCTTATGGTTTAGTAAAACATTAACCTTAAGCAACTGGAACAATTTCTCAACCCGGTCGGTTACATTACTTTGAGGATCAAAAGACCTTTTTACAGAGGTAGTCCAAAGCTGCCTGCAAGTCCAATGTTTATTTTATGGTTAGGGGCACCACAACATGAAAAAACAAAACAAAACAAAACAAACAAAAAAAACTATGTTAAAAGGTTACAACATAGGCTGGGCATGGTGGCACATGCCTTTAATCCCAGCACTTGGGAGGCAGAGGCAAGCTGATCTCTGAGTTCGAAGCCAGCCTGGTCTACAGAGTGAGTTCCAGGACAGCCAGGGCTACACAGAGAAACCATGTCTCAAAAAAAACCAAACTAAACCAAACAAACAAACAAAAACGTTAAAACATTTAAAAACTGAGAATCACTGGCTTTAAAAATATGTCACTCATTACCGAAGGACTATTCAGGCTAACAGACACTGACCGAAAGTTATATGTTTTGAACTCAGGACCTTTTGAAGAGCAGTCAGCGCTCTTAACCACTGAACCAGCCACCAGCCCCCAGAAATTGTTTTTTATTATAAACTGCTCAAAGATGAATAAGCTGTTACAGTCAGAACTATATTTGTAGTCCTGCTAAACACTACTGTAATTAATTACAGAAATAAGCCTTATTTAGCCTCCTGGTTCAAGGTATAGCCTAAAGCAAATAACTAAAAATAGATAAGGCTTGTTTAACTCAAATATGCTTGAAAGATACTAACCCTCAAAGAGATCTTCTGATAATTAATTAGAAAAAAATCTGCTGATTATGACATTTAAGATGTTTAAACTTGGGCTGCTGAGATGGCTCAATGGTTAAGAGCACTGACTGCTCTTCCAAAGGTCCTGAGTTCAAATCCCAGCAACCACATGGTGGCTCACAACCACCGGTAATGAGATCTGATACCCTCTTCTGGTGCATCTGAAGACAGCTACAGTGTACTTAAATATAATAATAAATAAATCTTAAAAAAAAAAAAAAAAAGATGTTTAAACTTACTATGACAGATGAGAGTCTCAGATCCTAGCAGTGACCCTGACACCCTCACCCATAAGGTCTCCAAGAAGATAATGGACACAGTGACAAAGGGCTCCACCTGGATTTTGATAACACCCTCCACTGAGAAAAACTTGGCCAGTGCCTTGCCTGCTGTGAGGGCCCAGCCTGAACTGTGGACAAACAGGACCCTGGGGCACTTTACAGAGACTAGATGAAGTCAGTCCCTCCCATCCTCCTCCACAGGGATGTCCATGACTGTCCTGATACCCCTCTGCCTCCGTCACCATAGAGACACCTGGGGCCTAGGATGACTGTCTAGGTAATGGACTATACACTAGTCTCTGCCATTTTAATTGATAAATAGTCCATTTAGATAATAATTTAGCCTTCTCAGGTTTCTGATCACATGGACAGTTAAGCTAACTGTATGTAGCTTTGTCAGCTAGGGAACGACAGGCAACCAGATCCTTCCCCCCAAAGTAATCACCCACCTTGTTAGTTCATTAGTTAGTTCATTAGTTAGTTCATTGGCTAATTAAAGCTACTGGGTCTCTTGCTAAGAAAAGGCAGACAGGTTTACCTTGATCACAGGTTTCATATTAAAGGATAAACAGATTTTAAATGTGTGTTTCTGATAAATGATTAGGCTTAAAAATGATTTAAAATTCATGCAAGGATGTAAAAACTTAAATAAGTTCTAAGGGTCTCAAAAATGATTTGTTATAATGAGGTTTCAAAGGTTCAGGTTTTCTTTCTTTTTTCTTTTTTGGTTTTTCGAGACAGGGTTTCTCTTTATAGCCCTGGCTGTCCTGGAACTCACTCTGTAGACCAGCCTGGCCTCGAACTCAGAAATCTGCCTGCCTCTGCCTCCCAAGTGCTGGGATTAAAGGCATGTGCCACCTCGCCCAGCAAAGGTTCAGTTTTAACATTGATAAATGGAGTAATTTGATGTTTGGTCTGTTGCTATGTATTATAATGCTAAATACTGCCCCCCCCCCAAGGTCTGGTTGTCCCCACAGATAGGGAAATCCTCACATACACCAAGTGATGCTATGAAACCTTGCTCCTTAACTTAAAAACTATTGATTGAATAAAGATGCCTACAGCCTATAACTGGGCAGAAGAGAGGCATGTAGCTTTTCGGTTACCAGGCTTGAGGTCTGAAAGAAAACCACGAAAAGGGAGGTTAGGAGAAAGAAGATACCATGGGAGTTCAAATCCCAGCAACCACATGGTGGCTCACACCATCCATAACGAGATCTGACACCCTCTACTGGTGTGTCTGAAGACAGCTACAGTGTACTTATAATGATAATAAATCAATCTTTGGGCCAGAGTGAGTGGGGCCAACCAGAGCAAGTGGGGTCCTACAGGAGCAACCAGAGGTCCTGAATTCAAATTTCCAGCAACCACAGGATGGCTCACAACCATCAGTCCAGATACAGTGTACTCATATACATATAAATAAATCAAGAAAGAAAGAAAGAAAGAAAGAAAGAAAGAAAGAAAGAAAGAAAGAAAGAAAGACAACATGGCCACTTGGAGGTAGAGTGGCCCAAGCAGAACACAGCACATTATAACTTTAGTTTATTGACAGGTAAGTAGACAAATAGCCATAGAGGGTTGATATCCACCCAGCTCGAATGCTGTTAAGCTAACCACCCTGCTCACCACAGCAGGACCACTGGCCCTCCTTTTCCTCCTGCTATTCAGTTTTGCTCATGGTCCTAAGGACCCAAAACAAGCCCTTATACTCTGAAATGATCAAGGGTTTGAATAATATGAAAAGCCAAAGGACCAGCCTGGTCTACAGAGTGAGTTCCAGGACACCCAGGGCTTTACAGAGAAACCCTGTCTCGAAAACCAAAAAAAAAAAAAAAAAAAAAAAGAAAGAAAGAAAAGCCAAAGGAGGGATGTAAGAAGGAACCAGACTGAAGCCATTTTGAATAAAACTTCCATTTTCAGTAGGTGTCAAAGTTTATGTTCCCAAGACCTCCCTGGGTAACTGACATCCTGGTTGATAGAAAAAGACATGTACCTGGGCAACTGACATCCTGGTTGGCAAATTGAGATGTGAATGCCAAGCAAATTGACCCACCACAGTTCAATAACCCAAACGATGGGAACAGACAGGATAAGAGTACCCCCAAAGCCGGGCGTGGTGGTGTACGCCTTTAATCCCAGCACTCAGGGAGGCAGAAGCAGGCAGATTTCTGAGTTCGAGGCCAGGCTGGTCTACAGAGTGAGTTCCAGGACAGCCAGGGCTTTACAGAGAAACCCTGTCTTGAAAAACCAATAATAATAATAATAAATAAATAAATAAATAATAAATAAATAAATAAATAAATAAAAGAGTACCCCCAAAGGCATCTACATGAGGAAGTCCCCTATCCCTGAATCCTAATTGGTAGAAAAATGTAACTTGTAACAGATGTTTGTGATTTTCAGGCTTAAAAGCTCTGCAACATTCTGGCTGAGGGCAGGACTGGGAATTGCAGTTCAGCTCCTGAGACTGTATTCCTGATCTATCAGTAGTGGATTGATTACATTTTGGTTTTATTTTTGACTTGCTATTTGAGTTGTGCTGAATCTAAGCAGCTCTCATAATGTTGGGAGTCAGCGGCTGAGCTATATTTGTGATGCCCAGCCACGGAGGAACACTACGGGCCCAGAAGACACACAGGTAGGGCTGGGGCCTGGTCTTGTAGGCTAGAGCCCTTCTTCCCCTGGCACCAGATCCTAACAGTGAGGCATGGTCTCATAAGACATGTGAAGGAGCCAGGCAGTGGTGGCGCACACCTTCAATCACTTGGGAGGCAGAGGCAAGCAGATTTCTGAGTTCGAGGCCAGCCTGGTCTACAAAGTGAGTTCTAGGACAGCCAGGGATGTACAGAGAAACCCTGTCTCGAAAAAACAAAAACAAAAACAACAAAAACAAAAATTAAAAAAAAGGAGAGAGAGAGACATGGGAAGGAGACCGGGAGGATAATAATTCTGTGAGCTGAGAGATCCAATACGGGTTTCTTTGACACTAGGTCACTAGGTTATTCAGCTGGCAAGCTGGGTCCTAGCCATCTTTCTTTCTCTCTCTCTTTCTCTCTTTCTCTCTTTCTTTCTTTCTTTCTTTCTTTTTTTCTTTTTTTCTTTTTTTTTTTTTTGGTTTTTCGAGACAGGGTTTCTCTTTATAGCCCTGGCTATCCTGGAACTCACTTTGTAGACCAGGCTGGCCTCGAACTCAGAAATCCGCCTGCCTCTGCCTCCCAAGTGCTGGGATTAAAGGCGTGCGCCACCATGCCCAGCTCTGGTCCTAGCCATTTTTGCATCCCACTTACCTAACACAGCCATCCAGTTCACTCTGGGCTCTCTAGTACTTAGTGCTTAACATCCACGGTTCAAATCCCCTTAAAGCAGCAGCCCCCCAAAGAACCCTCCTGAGCATCTCAAGAGTAGGTGTCCAATATTCAGGAACGTCAAAATGGGGGAGGTAGAATCTTAAACCTAAAAGGCTTCTGGTTGAAAGGGGACTCCATTTCTGCATTGTAGAAATGTAGCAGCCAACACTGAGACTGGGACTCCCCTGCCCACAGAGCTGAACACTTCAGGACTGTTATAGATGCAGCCTACCAACCCAAAAATCCAAAAACCCAAGTCTAGGATATCAAACCAAATTGTGCTCAGGAAATCTCAGGTCACTGCAAAAGTGAAAGTCATGATGCAAAAGTGCAAGTCATGAAGGTAGGGATGAAGCCCCAGTCCCACTGCCTAGAAAGCCTACGCAGCATGTACTGGCCCCAGTCCCACAGCCCAGAAAGCCTACAAGGCAGGTACTGGCCCAATCCCACAGCCCAGAAAGCCTAGGAGGCATGTACTGGCCCAATGTCCTTTATTAGATTGGAATCCTAAAGTCCCAAGGTAGGTCCATCTGGGCCTCCATAGGTGCCCAATGAGGGAAGGGTGGCTTCAGACTTTGGGGGATGAGGTCAGAGAATTCTAGCTCAGCACAGTGGCAGAGGACAACTCTAGACACCATACCTGGCAGGGGGTGGGTCACAAATCCAGCATCAGGTTCCAAGAATGTGTTTGCCCAGCTCAATCTGGAAATGGTCTCTGAGGTGGCAGGGACCCTAATTATCTCGGTGTCCCATCGAGAGAAGCTAAGCAAGTGTAGGAGAGAAATAGGGTTCTGGGTCCCAAGTCCACAGGGAAAACAGGTTCAGAGTGGGGAAGGGGAAGGGTCCCTACTCCAGAGCAGGAGCCTTCTGGTGGAGTGAACCTAGTCCAAGGCGGCCGACTGCACCAGCAGGCTGTGTGAAGCTGGCTCCCGATCAAGGTGCAGTGTGAGTTGCCAGATGTCGCTCCAGCAGTGCTCGGTGTGAGAAAACTTTCCCACAGGCAGGGCAGGGCGCACGCTCAGGCCTATGTGTGCGCATGTGCACATTGAGGGAGCTCTTCTGAGTGAAGCGCTTGGCACACACTGCACACTGGAAGGCTCGCACACCAGTGTGTGTGACCATATGCTTGAGCAGGTAATCGCGTAGCGAGAAGGATCGCCAACACACAGTGCACTGATGTGGCTTCTCCCCTACAGATGACAAAGCAAACCACTTATTAGTCTGGCTTGCTCTCCCTGGAGTCTGTCTTGTAGGGTCTCCTCTATACTCCCCTCCTGGGTCAGGTCAGGAAGCTTTTGCTTGTTAAGGAAACCACTCTGGAATCCCGCTCTGCAGGGAATCCCTCTCCGGCACCCCCACCACCATTTAACAATGCTATCGTCTACCAGGGACTCTAAAAAAAGAACCTGTCTGGAACGCCACCCAGTGCCCATTTGGGCTACACACACAAATCTTGCCCAACTTCAAGGACTCTTCTTGCCCAACCCGCACCAGATTCCTCTATTCAGACCCATATTATGAGCCACTTTTATGGGAAATAATCCCAGCTTCCTTCACGTCAAGCCTCTTCCGGCAGCTCCCACTGCGGAAGGTGGCCAGTTTCCTACCAACACTTCCTTTAACTTGGCCACCCCAGGCTGAGTCTAGCTTTCCAAAGGCCTTGAAGGCTTTTTTGGAAAGGCAGGCTCCTGCTTCCCAATTTTTTACAGGAAGAAGGCAAAAACTCTAGGCTTTTAGGGTTAACACAAAACAAAGCTTCTTAAGTGCCCAATCCCATCCAAGAACCAAATCACCAATGATTAAGGATCTCGGGAATCTGTGCGAGTAAAGGCGATTTCCTTTCCTACTCACCAGAGTGGATGAACATGTGCTTGGTGTAGTTTTTCCGTGAGCTGAACGTTTTGCGGCAGTGGCTACACTCATAGGCGGGTTGCTCCGCACCTTGGCCACCGGGGGCGCGCACAGGAGTGGCTGAGATGGCTGTGGCCTGAGCAGCAGGGGCGCCAGGCAAGGCCTGCGTTTCTCCCAGCTGAGCACTGGGAGCTGTATCTGGCTGTAGTGTGGGGTAGAAGGTGGATGGGGGTGCAGGGGCTGGCCCAGACGGAGTAGGAGGTGTTGGCGCTGGGGGGCCGGGAGCACCCAAGTGAAAGGGAAAGAGAGCCACGGGGGGACCAGGGGTTTTCACACCTGTGGGGCGAGGCCCAGCCAGGGCACAGTCCGGTGGAGCAGACGTTTCCACCGGACAACCTTCTGGCCCTCCGCTGCTTTCCTCATGCCAAGCGGACACATAACTATCTGGGAACACAACTTCAGTGACCCCAGTCCCCCGAAGGAAATCTCTCCCGGCACCACCATAATCAGTGATGACAGTGGATGCAGGCGGATCCTCTCGAGCGCTGTCAGCTGCAGCGGTAAGGAAGCCCCCTGCACAGTCGGAGAAGGCAGGGGGAGCCTGGCCTTCACCCGGGCCGCCGCCGCCGCCGCCTTCACCTTCTTCAGCGTCGGTTTCTTCATCGGTTTCCTCATCGTCATCCTCTTCACCTCTGTCTTCAGGCGCTGGCTCCGCATCAGGCCCCTCGGCCTTGATGGGTGCTGGGGGTGCAGGTAGCTGAAGACGCGCGGGCTGGCGCTGCTTGCGGCTGTGCGCGGCGTTGGGATGACCTGGGGGGCGGGCGGCCAGCAAGTGGCGCAGACGGTGGCGCAGCTGCGCGGGTGCTAGTGGAGGGGGCACGGGTGGTGGCAGAGGCGCAGGCGCAGGGGTGTTGGGGACACGGGCACGAGCGATGATCTGTGTGCACTCGTCAATGACGGTCTGAATGCGAAGCACCGAAGCTGCAGTGAGTACCTGCAGCGCTTCGCCCTGTGCCACCACCAACGAGCCACTGTACAGGAACTCGACCAGCTGGCGCACTGTCTGCGCAGGCACCACTGGTGGCACGCGAATCTCTGAGTGGCCGAGCAGCAGCTTATCCTGAAAGAAGGGTGAGCCCGCGGCCAGCACACAGCGGTGAGCACGCAGAGAAGCCTCACGGATGCGCACGGTCACATCACAGAAGTGACCGCCTAGCCTCTGCCCATTGAGGGTCTCCAGTAGTGAGCGCGAAAAGTTCTGTAGGTGGATGTGGTGCACTGCCTCTGTGGCTGCCATCTGCAAGAGGAGGAGACAATGCGGATGGCTTTTTTCTTTTCTAGTCCACCCTAGTCAGATTTCCTTATCCTAGTACCACGAAGGCCCCAAGCAGATCTATCTATGACTACCTCAAGAACCAGGTCCTATTAACTAGTGTTGTGTGGAGGTTTTCAGAAGGGTGGGGATGCACTTGCCTCCTGGCAAAATAATTTAGGAGCATCTCTTGAGGCTGAGTATTTGTGCCGGCCATACCCAAGGAAAGCAAATAAATAGTACATGTAACAAGGCCTTTGCAACCTTGTTTTTTCTTTACATCACCTGAGAGGTGCTAACTTTGGGCTTTGAAAATGCACTAGGAAAGTGCAAAGGCCAGCAAGCTGAAATTCAGTGTAGTTTAGCAATCCCCATACTTCTTATGAACCCAAGACTATCATCCTGGCACTAATCATACTGAGGGACTGGAAAAGGGAAGATAAGATTCTTCCGTCACACACACACCCGATCCCAACCCCGCTCTCCGCAAAGGAGCTGGGAATCAGAATTGTCAGTTAACCCATCAAGCAAATAACTCCAGGTCTCTGGGCCTGTTTGCTTATTCCGCAAACAAGGGTGTTTCACTTGGATCAGATTGCATACACTGCTCTAAGGGAAGAGAATCAAGATACAGGATTCGCCCTGACCACCAGCCTGTCTCTCTAGGGCCATGGCCCCAGAGCAGGGCCCCATTTAATCCCGCCCCTTACAACGGGACTACTGAGATCTCAGACTCAACGATTCTAGATCCTTAACACGAAAACACTTTTCCCTTTGGCTCGGCCAGATTCCTCCCTTTCTCTCAGAGTATTGTACACATTGAGTCAGTTACCACTGGCCTGGACTACTGGAAGTCAGTCGCCGTGCAGGTCCCTTCCACACCCCCACCTCCAGGCCTTTCCCTCACGTGGCCGCCAGAGGGAGCCTGCAAACCGAGTTTATCTGTGACCTCTATGATGATGAATTGATTCTTCAAACAGACCAAGGCTTTGAATCTGCCTCTGCCAAGTGGCCTCCTTTTTCAAATAAATGTGCCAACCCATAACTCTTCCTCAACCCCATGCCCACCCCTTCTCCGACGCCCGGACTCCTCGGATGCAGCAGAACCTTCCTGGATGCCTCAGAACAAAGGCACACTCTCCCACAACTCCTGCTGCATTCTCGCTACAGCTCCCTCACCCATGCCATGCACCTTGTTCCATCAACCTGTCTCCCACCCTATGCCAGAGTCCCCTTCAGGCCCGCTACGTCTACCCCCAGAGTTTCCCGCCTCCGCACCCTGCCCCGATCCTGCAGCGCCCTCTTGTGTTCGCAACGTGCACACCGATCCTCTCGCAGGCGTCCCGCTCCAGGCACGCCCCAGCCTTCTCTGTGACTCTGAGGCAGGGAGATGCCCGCTCGACCCCACCTCCGACTCCTCAGGCACCAGGCCCTGCAGTGGCTGCCTCCTGCTTGTCAACTTGAAGGCCGCACTTCCGGGCGCCGAAGCGGAACAGATAGCCGCAGCACAGGCGGAACGATAGACGGGAGCACGTTTCCGGTGTTCCTCTTTAGACTGGGCAGTCGTTGAGCAGAACTTCCGGTCTGGTCCGCGCCACAACCAAAATCGCAGAAGCTGGGGACGGAAGAGCTGGGGATCCGTGGGCTGCAGCACCAGTCCCTGGTCTCCAGGCTGATCCGAGCGAGCTGTCAATCAATCCCCGTGCCACGCCCTCAGTGCTCTCAGCCGGTCTGGAGAGGGCGCTGGAATCCAGAGGCTTTTTTTTCCTGGTGGCTTTTCTCTTACACGGGAAAAGTTTCTCTCTCTCTCGATTTATTTATTTTATATTTATTTTATGCGAGTACATTATTAACTCTCTTCAGACATACCAGAAGAGGGCATCAGCTCCCATTACAGATGGCTGTGAGCCGCTGAGCCATCTCTCCAGCCCGGAGAAGTTTCTCTTGAGTCACTTATGCTCCCACCCCAGATGAAGCTTTGCAGAGCTTCCCTGCAGTCATCTAAAGAACACAGGCCCACCTTCCCAAGGAAGCATCCTCATTCGGTGCTCCCACCTCACCCCACCCAGACTCAGGAGTCTATAAATGGTTGAAGAACCCCAGCTTGGCCACAGATCAGAATAGAATGTAGGACATGAACTGGGGTCCGCAGTAGTCAGATACCGTGCAGCAGGAACTAAGTAAGTGCGTAGCCAGAGAGAACAGCCAGAGAGTCGTCTAAATGGGGCTCCGAAGTGGTCCTTTTGTTGTCCAGAGCACCCATGAACCAAACATAACAAGGGGTGGGTTGGCCTTCCCTTCCCCTCTGTTCTTGGGGCAATCAATCAACCACTATGTAAGGCAAAAGAGAGGCACAGAGCTCTGGGTCTCCCTGTGAAAGGTACTGTGGAATAGGGTGGTGCCTCAGGAGGAAGATGTCAGGATGTTTTGTTCCACATCCTGGACCCATGCTGGGTAGCTGTGTTGTGTATGAGTGTTTGAAAGTCTGGGGAAAGCCGGGCGTGGTGGCACACGCCTTTAATCCCAGCACTCGGGAGGCAGAGTTCGAGGCCAGCCTGGTCTACAGAGTGAATTCCAGGACAGCCAGGGCTACACAGAGAAACCTTGTCTTGAAAAACCAATAAAATGAAAATAAAGTCTGGGGAAATGTGAGCCAGGTAAATCTTTTTTTTTTTTTTTTAAGATTTTATTTATTATTATACATAAGTACACTGTAGCTGCCTTCAGACGCCAGAAGAGGGCGTCAGGTCTCAGGTCTCATTATGGGTGGTTGTGAGCCACCAAGTGGTTACTGGGACTTGAACTCAGGACCTTTGGAAGGGCAGTCAGTGGTCTTAAACGCTGAGCCATCTCTCTAGCCCCCAGGTAAATCTTACGAGAGCCCAAATCTAGGACTGGGAATGTAGGTCAGTTGCTAGAGTGCTTGCCTTGGGTCAGAGACCTTGGGTCTGATCTTCAGCATCGCAGAAATCACGTGCACTGGGTCACACCTGTAATCCAAGAATTTGAGCGGCAGGAGCAGCAGGAGCGGCAGAAGTTCAAGCTCACTCTCAGTTATCAGAGTTGAGCCCAATCTGGGTTACATAGAATGCTATTTGGAAAAAAAAAGAACTCAAAATTTAACAGCTAGGAATGCTTGTAATCCTATTACTTGAGAGGGAGAAGCTGGGAAGAATGGGAGTTTAAGACAGCCTCAACTGTAAGAACCTGTTTATCAAAACAAAACAAAAACAATAAAAACACCCAAGTAAACGAGCTGGGACAATGGCTTGCATGCATGAGATCCTGGGTTGAAATAATTAGTAGCAGGCTAGAGAGATGGCTCAGCAGTTAAGAGCACTGACTGCTCTTCCAGAGGTCCTGAGTTCAATTCCCAGCAACCACATGGTGGCTCACAACCATCTGTAATGGGGTCTGATGCCCTCTTCTGGTGTGTCTGATATATACATGTGTACTCATATATACATTAAGGAAATAAATCTTTTTTTTTTAATATTTTATTTTATTATATGTAAGTACACTGTAGCTGTCCTCAGACACTCCAGAAGAGGGAGCCAGATCTCGTTACGGATGGTTGTGAGCCACCATGTGGTTGCTGGGATTTGAACTTATCACCTTCAGAAGAGCAGTTGGGTGCTCTTACCCGCTGAGCCATCTCACCAGCCCAGGAAATAAATCTTTTTAAAAAGAAAAAGAGAGAGGAAGGAAGGAAGGAAGGAAGGAAGGAAGGGAGGATTAACAGCAAAATAACAAGCATAATGGTCTGGCACCTCTATCATTTAAGATTCTTAGCCCAAGAAAGAGACTTTGCCGGCTCGAGAGATGGCTCAGTGGTTAAGAGCACCGACTACTCTTCTGAAGGTCCTGAGTTCATATCCCAGCAACCACATGGTGGCTCACAACCATCCGTAATGAGATCTGAAGTCCTCTTCTGGTGCATCTGAGGACAGCTATAGTGTACTTAGATATAATAATAAAAAATAAATCTAAACCAGGCATGGTGGCACATGCCTTTAATCCCGGCACTTGGGAGGCAGAGGCAGGCGGATTTCTGAGTTCGAGGCCAGCCTGGTCCACAAAGTGAGTTCCAGGACAGCCAGGGCTATACAGAGAAACCCTGTCTGTAAATAAATAAATAAATCAAAGAAAGAAAGAAAGAAAGAAAGAAAGAAAGAAAGAAAGAAAGAAAGAGACTTTGCCTTCGCCCACTAAATCACTCCCTTCACACTGGACAGCCTTTCTCTTTGCTCATTTCTCCTCAGCAAATGGACCCTTCTCTGTGCCCATGTGGTTCCCTCACCTTCTTTTTTTTTTTTTTTTTTGGTTTTTGGAGACAGGGTTTCTCTGTATAGCCCTGGCTGTCCTGGAACTCACTCTGTAGACCAGGCTGGCCTGGAACTCAGAAATCTGCCTGCCTCTGCCTCCCGAGTGCTGGGATTAAAGGCGTGCGCCACCATGCCCTGCGAGTGCGGGTATTAAAAGCAGGTCCCACCCTGTGCAGATTTGGGGAATGGTTTTAGATTCGAACTCCTTCTTCTCAGATTAATTTGATGATGCTTCATAGGCCTATAATGTAAAGCTCAGGAACAGCCCAGGACAGGGCTCTGCCTGTGCTTTACGATAGGAGGCTCCGAGATGGAGGGTACAGTTTACATGACAGAAGATGGGGAAGCCTGAAGACAGGAGAGCCCAGTGCATAGCAATCTAATAAGAAGGTGAGGGAAAAACCGGGCGTGGTGGCTCACGCCTTTAATCCCAGCACTCGGGAGGCAGAGGCAGGAGGATTTCTGAGTTCGAGGCCAGCCTGGTCTACAGAGTGAGTTCCAGCACAGCCAGGGCTACACAGAGAAACCTTGTCTCGAAAACCCAAAAAAAAAAAAAAAAAAAAAAAAAAAAAAATACCCGCACTCCTGAGCAGAAGTGGGCAGATCACTGTGAGTTTGAGGCCACTCTCCTCTACCTGGTCTACAGCATTCTAGGACAGCCTGGGCTACACAAAGAAATCCTGTCTCAGAAAAACAAAAACAAACAAAACAAAAAGATTTAAAAGGGGCTGGAGAAGCCGGGCGTGGTGGCACACGCCTTTAATTCTAACACTTAGGAAGGAGAGACAGGCGAATTTCTTGGAACATAGACCATTACTTGACTTGTTAACTATAATCTTACTAAAGGCGGAGATAAATTTGCTACTCTAAACCCAATCACATGCCTCCTCCCTCTGGAATCTGTTGATTTAAAAAGGATGAGGGAAAGCAAGGCGTGGTGGTGCACGCCTTTAATCCCAGCACTTGGGAGGCAGAGGCAGGCAGATTTCTGAGTTCGAGGCCAGCCTGGTCTACAAAGTAAGTTCCAGGACAGCCAGGGCTATACAGAGAAACCCTGTCTCAAAAAAAAAAAAAAAAAAAAAGAAAGAAAGAAAAGAGTAGATGAGGGCTGGAGAGATGGCTCAGTGGTTAAGAGCACTGACTGCTCTTCCGAAGGTCCTGAGTTCAAATCCCAGCAACCGCATGGTGGCTCACAACCATCCATAATGGGATTTGATGTCCTCTTCTGGTGCATCTGAAGACAGCTACAGTGTACTTAGATATAATAATAAATAAATCTTTTAAAAAAGAAATAAAAAAAAGAGCCGGGCGTGGTGGTGCACGCCTTTAATCCCAGCACTCAGGAGGCAGAGGCAGGCGGATTTCTGAGTTCGAGGCCAGCCTGGTCAACAAAGTGAGTTCCAGGACAGCCAGAACTACACAGAGAAACCCTGTCTCGGAAAAAAAAAAAAGAAATAAAAAAAGAAATAACCATATGTTAGGGCTGGTGAAATGGCTCAGTAGTTAAGAGCACTGACTGCTCCTCCAAAGGTCCCAAGTTCAAATCCTAGCAACCACAAGGTGGCTCACAACCATCCTTAATGAAATCTGATGCCCTCTTCTGGAGTGTCTGAAGAGTGCTACAGTGTACTTACATATAATAAATAAATAAATTTTTATTTACAAAAAAAAAAAAAAACAAACAAAAGAAAAAAGAAAAGAGTAGATGAAGAAGATCAGGTAACCCAAATGGTTAGATTATATAGGGAAAGATGACTAGGGGAGGGTATCCCAGGTCCTGGGCTGGAGAAGTTTAGGGTATGGGGCTGGGCATGCTACCCAGGAGGGCCCTGTAACAGGTAGAGACTGAGGGACATGGGGAGAACTTGGCAGCCAGATCTGATTTGATGTGATAGATACACATCTCAGCTATTTGTCCCAAGTTTGAAACCTAACACAGAGGACCCAGGTTCAAGTCTTAGTGTCCACTGGTGGCTTAAAACTATCCACAACTCCAGTTCCAGGGGTTCTGATATCCTCTTCTGTCTTCCTTAAGCACCAGGCACTTGTGTGGTACACAAACATATATGCAAGCAAACCACCCATATACCATAAAGAAAATCTTTGCGTTTCTTGGGGTTTGTTTGTTTGTTTGTTTGTTTTTAATAGATGATCCTGGATTGTTTGAGTTATTCCAGAGTAATGAAAAGGGTTCTTAGAGGCAGATATACTTAAAGTAGAAGAAGGTTCCAGAAGCTTAGAAAGGGGTAGGCATGTGACAGAATGAGGGGGCAGAAACATGACATGTACCCTAGACAACAAGCAGGAAAACAGGCACCTCAGGCATACAGCTGTGCAGAGATAGATTTGCCAGCAGCCTGATGACCTGTTAAGTGAACTTTTACATAAAGCTTGCCTGCCAGTGTGAGGTGCAAGGATGTTCATTTTAGGTATTCAGTTTCTGGTCACTTGCTAACGTAGCAATAGGTAACAGAAACATCTGAGGGCTGAAGATGGTCCTAAATTGGGATGTCCGTCCTATAC
The DNA here is from genome assembly GCA_902729485.2 of Mus minutoides. NCBI lineage: Eukaryota > Metazoa > Chordata > Mammalia > Rodentia > Muridae > Mus > Mus minutoides. Next base: position 464,911 of record LR750321.1, on the reverse strand, counting down.
TGCATGAAATCAGGAAAACAGACAGATCTCTGAATTGGAGGTCAACCCGTCCTACACAGCAAGTTCCAGGGCAGCAAGGACTACATAGTGAGACCCTGACTTAAAAATAAATAAATTGGTGGCCGGGCGTGGTGGCGCACGCCTTTAATCCCAGCACTCGGGAGGCAGAGGCAGGCGGATTTCTGAGTTCGAGGCCAGCCTGGTCTACCAAGTGAGTTCCAGGACAGCCAGGGCTATACAGAAAAACCCTGTCTCAAAAAAAAACCAAAAAAAAAATATAAATAAATAAATAAATAAATAAATAAATTGGGCTGGAGAGATGGCTCAGTGGTTAAGAGTGCCACTGATCGGGGCTGGAGAGATGGTTTAGCGGTTCAGAGCACTGACTGTTCTTCCGAAGGTCCATAGTTCAAATCCCACAAAAAAACACATGGTGGCTCATAACCATCCATAATAAGATCTGATCTCCTCTTCCGGGATGTCTGAAGACAGCTACAGTGTACTTACATATAATTAATAAATAAATGAATCTTTTAAATTAAATAAATAAATAAATAAATAAAGGATAAAATTCAAAACAAAACAACCAAACAAACCTGAGAAACAGACAACAAACAGCCCACAGCACAAATCAATCTAAAAAAAACCCACAAAGGTCTCAGCCCTAAGGGAAGAGCCCACCACAAAGGTCTCAGCCCTGAGGGAAGGGCCCTTTACCCAGGCTGAGCTGACGGGCCTGCAGGAAGGCTAGGATGTGTTTAGGAAGGAGGACTTAGCTGTAGCATAAAGGGTCATAGCCTTAAGAAAGCATTCAGGTTTCTTTAAAAGACCTTATCACAGTTGTTATGGAGGCATTTTGAAAAAGGGGAGGAAATGCATCTATTTGAAGACTTTTTTTTTTTTTTTTTTTCCGAGACAGGGTTTCTCTGTGTAGACCTGGCTGTCCTGGAACTCACTCTGTAGACCAGGCTGGCCTCGAACTCAGAAATCCGCCTGCCTCTGCCTCCCAAATGCTGGGATTAAAGGCGTGCGCCACCACCGCCAGGCAGAAGACATTTTTTAAAATTTTAATTGCACTTATTTATTCTGTATGTATGTGTAACCTGAGCAAGGAAGTGCACCGCCGCAGGGCAGCTTGCTGGGGGTAGCTCTTTCTCTTTACCATGTAACCACGTGGGCAGGGATATTGAACTTAGGCCTAGTGAGCCACCTCTCTAGCCCTGAACATCATGTTTTATCAGACTACATAGCCTGCAAATATTTTTTGTTTTTGTTTTTGTTTTTTTTTTTGTTTTGTTTTTCAAGACAGGGTTTCTCTGTATAGCCCTGACTGTCCTGGAACTCACTCTGTAGACCAGGCTGACCTCAAACTCAGAAATCCGCCTGCCTCTGCCTCCTGAGTGCTGGGATTGAAGGCGTGCGCCACCAAGCCAGGCCTGCAAACATTTTTAAATTTTAGGCACTGTAGGCGAAGAAAGATGCAGACAGCATGGATCAGTTACTAAAGGGAAAAAGTTACCAGGTCACAGTGACCAGTCCTGCAAAAATATTAAGAAAGAAAGAAAGAAAGAAAGAAAGAAAGAAAGAAAGAAAGAAAGAAAGAAAGGAAGAAAGAAAGATTGATTAAAGTAGTAGATGCACACAGAGCTCTCTCTTTTGGGTAAATCAGGTCTTCCTTTTCCAGTATCCTCAAAGTGAGTACTGCTGGTTAGCATCTTAACCTCCTCTTGTATTATGGAGCTAGTGTCATCTAAGGTTTCCCCATTGGGACAGGTACAATCCAGGGCAAAGTCCAAAACTCAGGAGTCTGTTTACAATCAGAGCTCCACCCTAGTGGGCCTAGACTGTACCCAGAACACCTTTTCTTTTTGTTTCCATTTCACCAGGGAACTTACACTTAAAATACCCCATGGAAACTACTTCCTGATCCAAGACAGATTGGAAGCTGTTACAACCCCTGGCAAGATAAAGTAGAGCGAACTAGTAGGGACAATTTAGGAAGGGGAGGGAATGGGCGCTCCTGAGTTGGGGAAGGGCAGTTTACAACCCCAGAAGAGCATCTAGAACTGCAGTTTAAGGTAGGGGCCAGAGGAGACTCAAGGATGTCTGTGGTAGTAGAAATAGGAGACAGGTCAGGCCCTACTCTCTCCAAGATTAACCAGAAGAAATAATAGCAACCAGAAGGAAGTTAAAGGGGGTGGAGTTGAGGAATGCTTGCTGGAGGACTGATGGGTTTGGGAGCAGCTTTCATATGTAAAAACATTCCTGTAGCCCTGGGCAAGGGCTGCAATTGAAGGAAGGGCCCTTACTTAATTACCTCTCAAGGCTTCCACCCCACATCTGAATCCGGATCTGGGGGTGGGGGTGGGGGTATGGTATTCTCACCCACGGTAGACAAGGGTCTATCTAGCCTTTGCACCATGGAGGAAAAGCTTCCTGCAAGCTCAAGCTTTGAAGGTTTCCCCACTTACAGGAATGTGACCTTACCCCCTGCTGTTTAAACCCTCCTTGGCATCCCAAGAGTCTCAGATTCTAACTAATCTAAAGTCACCTTGAAGTAATGGTTTTGGGCAGTACCTAGATGTGGAGGTCTTGGTACCTACTCTCTTAGTCCTTGTCACCTTTCCTTGGGCTCCTGATCCTCCAAAACATGAAAAGTTCTTTTTTTTTTTTTTTTTTTTTTTTTTTTTTCGAGACAAGGTTTCTCTGTGTAGCCCTGGTTGTCCTGGAACTCACCCTGTAGACCAGGCTGGCCTCGAACTCAGAAATCCACCTGCCTCTGCCTCCCAAGTGCTGGGATTAAAGGCATGTGCCACCACTGCCCAGCCTGAAAAGTTCTTTTTTTTTTTTTTAAAGGCAGGGTTTCTCTGCGTAGCTCTGGATGTCCTGGAACTCATTTTGTAGACCAGGCTGGCCTTGAACTCAGAAATCCGCCTGTCTCTGCCTCCCAAGTGCTGGGATTAACGGCGTGCGCCACCCGGGGAGAGGGGGGGTTGAGGGGTGAGGTGGCGGTGCAGATGTTTAGTGCCAGTACTTGGGCTGGTAGGCCCTAGGCAGATCTCTGAGTTTGAGGCCTGGTCTACGGAGCTAATTCCAGGACATCCAGGGCTACACAGAAAAACCCTGTCTCAAAAAAAAAAAAAAAAAAAAAAAGTAAATAAAAAAGATGAGGGGCTGGTGAGATGGCTCAGCGGGTAAGAGCACCCGACTGCTCTTCCGAAGGTCCCGAGTTCAAATCCCAGCAACCACATGGTGGCTCACAACCATCCGTAACAAAATCTGATGCCCTCTTCTGGAGTGTCTGAAGACAGCTACAGTGTACTTACATATATAATAAATAAATAAATCTTTAAAAAAAAAAAAGATGAAAAGCAAATCCATGATTAATCTATAAGGATTTGCCTGCATCTGTGTTTGTGCAAAGCTTGGAGGCCAGAAGAGTGCACAGAATACCCTGGAACTGGAGTTACAGATGTGGCAAACACGTGCAGGTGCTTGGAATTGAACACCAGTTCTCTGGAGAAGCAGCCACTGAACCACTTGTCCTGAAACTAAGACAAGTAGTTTATGTGCTGCTGAGTGTTGGACCCAAGGCCTCATGCAAGCGCTCGCGTGTGTGAGTGTGTGTGTGTGTATTAAAGATGGTATATACATGCCATTGAGTGCTTGTGGAAGTCAGAGGGCATTTTGGACCACTGATTTTCTCTCTACTATGCATGGATTCTGGGACTCAATTTAGGTCATCAAGTTAAACATCTAGAGAGCTGGTCTTTTTTTTTTTTTTTTTTTTTTTTTTTAAAGATTTATTTATAGCCGGGCATGGTGGCGCACCCCTTTAATCTCAGCACTAGGGAGGCAGAGGCAGGCGGATTTCTGAGTTCGAGGCCAGCCTGGTCTACAGAGTGAGTTCCAGGACAGACAGGGCTACACAGAGAAGCCCTGTCTCGAAAGAAAAAAAAAAAAAAAAAGGTACATTGTAGCTGTCTTCAGACACTCCAGAAGAGGGCATACAGATGGTTGTGAGCCACCACGTGGTTGCTGCAACTTGAACTCAAGACCTTAGGAAGAGCAATCAGTGCTCTTAACCATTGAGCCATCTCTCCAGCCCCTTTTTCTTTTTTTTCAATACAAAGATCAGGGCTGGCCAGTGATGCAGCATGCCTTTAATCTCAACACTTAAGAGGCAGAGAGATAGGTGGATTGCTGTGTGTTGTAAGCCTGCCTGGTCTACAGAGTGAGTTCCGGGACAATGGGACCATTAGGGCTACACACAAAGAAACTCTATCTCAAAAAAAAACAAAACCCAAAAACAAAACAAAGACAAGGAATTGGGGTGTACAGGCTGACCTCGCACTTACAGGGAGATCAGCCTGCTTCTGCCTTCCCAGTGTTAAGATTAAAGATGCCCTTCACCACACCAGATTTGGTTTGCTTCTTTTTTTTTTTTTTTTTTTTTTGGTTTTTCGAGACAGGGTTTCTCTGTATAGCCCTGGCTGTCCTGGAACTCACTTTGTAGACCAGGCTAGCTTCTAGCCTCGAACTCAGAAAGGCTAATTTGCTATTTAGACCAGGTTGGGTTTCACTTCACAGAGATCTACCTGCCTCTGGGATTCAAGATGTGTGTGTGTGTGTGTGTGTGTGTGTGTGTGTGTGTGTGTGTGTGTGTGTGTTTGTATGAGAGAGAGAGAGAGAGAGCCGCCATTTCAGGCACACTTTCACACTTTTTTTTTTTTTTTTTTTTGTGAATCCATATTCAGTACAACACAGTAACAACATAGTCTAGCTTTAGAACAGTGCCTTCCGAACTGGGCGAGGTGGGGCACACCTTTAATCCCAGCACTTGGGAGGCAGAGGCAGGTGGATTTTTGAGTTTGAGGCCAGCCTGGTCTACAGAGTGAGTTCCAGGACAGCCAGGGCTATACAGAGAAACCCTGTCTCGGAAAACCAAAAAAGAACAACAGCCCTCAGAGGCTTTATGTCCTCTGCGAAGACTGATGGAGGCTGGTAAATTCTGACTTATGAAGTATGTTTCTTTCTTTCTTTTTTATAGGCAAGGGTTTTTGTTTGTTAGTTTGTTTTTTAAGATTTATTTATTTTATTTATATAAATACACTGTAGCTGTCATCAGACACACTGGAAGAGGGCATCAGATGTCATTACAGATGGCTGTGAGCCACCATGTGGTTGCTGGAATTGAACTCAGGACCTCTGGAAGAGCAGTCAGTGCTCTTTTTTTTTTTTTTTTTTTTCCAAGACAGGGTTTCTCTGTATAACCCTGGCTGTCCTGGAACTCACTTTGTATACCAGGCTGGCCTTGAACTCAGAAATCCACCTGCCTCTGCCTCCCCAGTGCTGGGATCAGTCAGTGCTCTTTTTTGTTTTGTTTTGTTTTTGTTTTTGTTTTTTTTTTCTTTCCCGGAGACAGGGTTTCTCTCTATAGCCCTGGCTGTCCTGGAACTCACTTTGTAGACCAGGCTGGCCTCGAACTCAGAAATTCGCCTGCCTCTGCCTCCCAAGTGCTGGGATTCAGTCAGTGCTCCTAACTGCTGAGCCATCTCTCTCTCTCTCCAGCCCCCTGTCTGCCTTCCTTTGCCTGCCATTTATAGGATCCTCTATCGGACCCATGGATGAAAACTCATTCCTAGTTAAAGACTTACCGGGAAGCCGTCCCACAGCACTTAGAAGGAGGAGGAAGCAAAGCTGGAGTGGTGGTACATACTTTTAATCCTAGCACTTGGGAGGCAGAGGTAGGTAGACCTCTGAGTCCAAGGCCAGCCTAAAATCTATGAAATCCTATCTCAAGAACAAATAGATGAGGTTGGAGAGATGGCTCAGTAGTTAAGTCCCCCTCCAGAGGACTGGGGTTCAATTCCCAGCACAGACATGGCAGCTCATGCCTGTCTGTTTTTCCAGTTCTCAAGTTTCTGACACCTTCACACAGACACAACCTGAAGGCGAAATGCCAATTAACGTAAAATAAAAATAAGCTATATAGTAAAAAAACAAGCCGGGCGTGGTGGTGCATGCCTTTAATCCCAGCACTCGGGAGGCAGAGGCAGGCAGATTTCTGAGTTCGAGGCCAGCCTGGTCTACAGAGTGAGTTCCAGGACAGCCAGGGCTATACAGAGAAACCCTGTCTCGAAAAACCAAAAACCAAACCAAACCAAATCAAACCAAACCAAAAAAAAACAAACTGGTGAGATGGCTCAGTAGGTAGGCTCTGTAGGCAAGCCTGTTCACCTGAGCTTGATCCCCAGGACCTACAAGTTGTCCTCTGACCTATGTACTCCCGCCTCCACACACAAGATAAGTACACAAATGTAAACTTAAAAAAAATATTGCTGAGCTTCAGGCTATGTACTCTTGGCCTGCAGTCCTTCACCAGACATTGGCTAATACCCATCGCATCTGATGTGTGCCCTAATGTCGGCAGGGCAGGTGCCAGCCTGACCTTCCTCTACACTATCAGCTATGCCCAGGCACTGACAGTACACACCCCTAGGCACCTCTTTAAGTAAACATAAGCAGATAATCCTGTGTTGCTCAGGGATTTCATTGCAATTAATTGAAAGATGGTGTTTTTCACATTAGCAGGCAGTGTTCTGTAAGCAAGCTGCAGTACCAGTGCCATGTGTCCCTGAGATTCCGTTCCCTCAGGGAAGGCAAGATTGATGCCAAGATCTCTGAATGATGGTAAGTACAAGGGACATATGGAGTCAGAAGGATATGTGTGTGTGTGTGTGTGTGTGTGTGTGTGTGTGATCTTTCCATCTTTCCTGGCTCACTTATTTTCATTCTTTTTAAAATTAAAAAAAATTTTTTTAATACTAGGGAATCAACTGAATTTACCACAGCCATACTTGCTTTTTTTTTTTTTTAAGGTTTTCTTTTTTCTTTTTNTTTTTTTTTTTTTTTTAATTTATTATTATAAATAGGTACACTGTAGCTGTCTTCAGAGGCACCAGAAGAGGGTGTCAGATCTCATTATGGGTGGTTGTGAGCCACCATGTGGTTGCTGGGATTTGAACTCAGGACCTTTAGAAGAGCAGTCTCTTACCCTTTGAGCCATCTCACCAGCCCACATCCTTGCTTTTTTTTCTTTTTCTCACTAGGGTCTCACTCTAACCCAGGCTGGCCTGGAACTTAATCTGCAGCTTAGGCTGACTTGAATTTGGGGGTGATCCTCCTCAGATCCCCACTGCCCCAAAGGCTAGCATTACAGATGTGTGGTGCTTTGGTTGTTTTTGTTTTGTTTTGTTCATTCCTTTGTCTTTAGGTTCAGGTTCATCCAGTTGAGGATGAGCTTGATCTGCTGGTTCTCCAACCTCAACTGCCCAAGTTTCTTGGGAGATAATAACTCACCAAGTGGCTCTGAATTGTCTGGAACTCAATGTGGAACTTAGGGGTCTTCTGCCTCGGTCTCATGAAGGCTGGGATTATGGGAATGTGCTCCTGTGTCCAGCACCTCCAGCAGTGGGCATAGAATTCTGGGCCTTGTCATGTTAGGCAGGCAACAATATTCCAAATCTAGCCTTCTCTCTAGTTTCTTTAATTAGTGTGTAGACAGGGATCATGGATTCAGTGTGTCAATTGGTGAACTGAGTGGCTGTGAAGGCTAGTTTTCATGTCAACTTTATGCAGGCTAGAGTCATTTGGGAAGAGAAAACTTTAACTCAGAAACTGCCCCCACCAGACTGGCCTGTAGGAAAACCTTGGGTTTTTTTTTTTTGTTTTTTGTTTTTTTTTTTGTTTTTTGAGACAGGGTTTCTCTTTATAGCCCTGGCTGTCCTGGAACTCACTTTGTAGACCAGGCTGGCCTGGAACTCAGAAATCTGCCTGCCTCTGCCTCCCAAGTGCTGGGATTAAAGGCATGCGCCACCACGCCCAGCTCCCTTGTTTTGGTTTTTGAGATTCGCTGTTTCTATTATGTAGCCATGACTGTACTATGACTGGTGTGTAGACAAGGCTGGCTTTGAACTTACGGAGATCAAAGTGAGTGTTGGAATTAAAGGTGAGCACTGCCATGCCAGCCTTTTGGGGGATTTTTAAAATTGGTGATTGATGTGGGAGTGGAGATGGGTGGTACTGTCCAGGGGCAGGTGGCTTTGGGATGTATGAGAAAGCAAGTTGAGCCAGATGTGGTGTTCCATGCCTTTAATCCCCCAGCATTACGAAGGCAGAAGCAGGCAGATCTCTTAGCTGGAAGCTAGCCTAGTGTACAGAGAGAGTTCTAGGACAGTCAGGACTATTCAAAGAAACTGTCTGTCTTGAAAAACCAACCAACCAACCAACCAACCAACCAAACAAACAAACAAACAAACAAACAAAAGAAAGCAAGCAAGTAGAGAGAGCCAGGGGAAACCTGTAGGCAGCACTCTTCCACAGGCTCTGCCTCAGTTCCTGGCTTGAGGTTCCCCGAATGACTTCCTTGGCTGATAGACAGCAAGCAGTAAAACTTTCCTAAGTTAATTTTGGTCATGGCGTTTTGTCATAGTGTAGAAATCTTAACTAAGGTCAAGTCCCTTTCTGTGGATGCCACCAGCACAGATGCAGGTCAGTATGTGTATGCACTGTACTGTTCACATGGAGGCCAGAGGGCAATGTTATGGAGCCTTTCCCCTCTTTCTGCTTTTTTGTTGTTGTTGTTTTGTTTTTCGAGACAGGGTTATAGTATAGTCCGGCTGCCCTGGAACTCACTTTGTAGACCAGGCTGTCCTCGAACTCAGAAATCCGCCTGCCTCTGCCTCCTAATCCTCCCGAGTGCTGGGATTAAAGGCGTGCACCCACCACACCCTGCCTTTTTTTTTTTTTTTTCTTTTTTGGTTTTTCGAGACAGGGTTTCTCTGTATAGTCCTGGCTGTCCTGGAACTCACTCTGTAGACCAGGCTGGCCTCGAACTCAGAAATCCACCTGCCTCTGTTTCCCAAGTGCTGGGATTAAAGGCATTTGCCACCATGCCCAGCCCTCTTAATTTTTAAAACATTTTAATTAATTAATTTATTATATGTAAGTACACTGTAGCTGTCTTCAGACACCCCAGAAGAGAGCATCAGATTTCATTACGGATGGTTGTGAGCCACCATGTGGTTGCTGGGATTTGAACTCTTGACCTTTGGAAGAGCAGTCGGTGCTCTTAACCACTGAGCCATCTCACCAGCCCTAGCCCTCTTTTTCTTTTCCTTCTTTTTTTTTCTTTTTTTCCTCGAGACAGGGTTTTTCTATGTACTCCTTGCTGTCCTGGAATTCACTCTGAAGGCCAGACTCAGAGATCTGCCTGCCTCTGCTTCCCTAGTGCTGGGATTAGAGATGTGAGTCACCACTGCCCAGATCATTCTTTAAAGAGATATTCAAAATTTTTGTTGTTGAAAAGTTGAATTATGTTTGTGATCATGAATGAATTTATGTATAACACATGAGTGCAGGATAGAAGAATGTTGGATCTCCTGGAACTTGCATTACAGGTGACTGTAAGGCACCACGAGGGTGCTGGGAATTGACTTCTGGTCCTCTGTAAGAGCATTAAGGACATTTAACATTTGAACTGTCTCTCCAGCCCCAAGAGATCCAAATCTTCCTTAGAGGAAGCAGTGGGCATCTAGCAGTAGGCTTGAGGCCTTTACTATACAGCTTGTACATATTTGTTTTGTTTTGAGATAGGGTTTCTCTATTATGTATTATGTATTTGGCTGTTTTGGAACTTGCTTTGTAGACCAGGCTGGCCTTGAACTCCCATTTTGATCTATTTGCCCCTGCCACCAGAGTGCTGGGATTAAAGGCATACAGCTGTGCTACCACACCCGACCTATTTTTAAAAGAGTTTTGAAATTTTTATTTTATGTGTGTAGCTGTTTTGCCTGTCTGTATATGTATGGGTACCACATGTGTTGTGTTTTATTTAAAAAGTCTGTGTGTGTGTGTGTATGTGTGTGTGTGAGAGAGAGAGAGAGAGAAGAGGAAAATGAAGAGAAAAGAAGAAAAGAAGATGAGGAGGAGGAGGAAGAGGAGGAGAGAGAGGCCAGCCAGGAACACATGGAGAAAGGGGGGCATGGGCTAGGGGAGAGAGAGGGAGAAAGGGGTCAGCGAGAAAAGGGAGTCAGAGAGAATAAGAGAATAAGAGAGTGAGGAGTGGGCAAGCAGCCCCTTTTATGGTAAGCCAGGCATACCTGGCTGCAAACTGTGGGGCAGAGCCTAGAAGGAATGCTAGCAACATGTGTGCTTGGTGTACACAGGCCAAAAGAAGATGTCAGATCTCCTGGAGTTATGGTTGGTTGTTTGCTACCATGTAAATGCTGGGACCAAACTGTGCTCTCTGCAAGAGCAGCAAATGCTCTTAAACTCTAAGCCATCTCTCCAAACTTTTGCTGCTAGGATTAAGTTAGTAACGTCTAGTGTAGTACTATTATTATTATTACTACTACTATATTGGTTGATGTGGCAGAGTATGTATCCAATTTGACTTCAGTATGTAGCACAGGCTATACTTGGAATCATACTCTTCTACAAGCACCTGCATTATACTGCATCTGTCTGTCCTGCCTCAAGGTAGCACGTTTCTGTCTAAATTCTCTTTCCTGTTTGGGGACAGTGTCTGGATAGTTACTCCTACCAATACCTATAATTAATTAATTATTATTATTATTTTTAAATTTCACCAGGCATGATGATGAGAGCATTTAATTCAGCACTCAGGAGGCAGAGGCAGGTGGATCTCTGTGAGTTGGCTAGCTGAGTCTACAGAACGAATTCCCGGACAGCCAGGGGTGTTACACAAAGAAACCGTCTTGAAAACAAAACAAAAAAACAACAAAAAAATTAAATCGCATGTATAGTGAATGCGCACACCTGGCTCAGACTGAGCATGAAGTCAGGACAATCTGAGCAAGTTGGTTCTTTCCTTCTAATTTGGGGTCTTGGTGATTAAACTCATGTGGTCAGGCTTGTGGCAAGTGTTCCTGAGCCATCTCACAGGCCTCCATCACCGCTCTTTCCCACCCCTTGCCATGGTTCTGGCGTGCTGGGGATACAGTTTAAAGCTTCGTACAGCCTAGGCAAGCAAGCTTTCTGCCACTCACTCAAATTCCCAGTCCCCAACACTTATTTACTTTGTCCTTGTGTCTCTGGTACCCTAAAGTCTGCTCCCGGGGTTGAGGTAGGCGTGGTTCACAGGCACCCTATCCTGGTGAGTCCAGTCCCAGCAGTCCGAGAAAATAACTCCGCAAATATTTCTACCGGGAGCCCGCACCCCACCCCACCCCCCGTCCCCCCACCCCGCTGCTTGCTTGGCCAGCTTCCAGATCATACCCTCCTTTCCTGAGGTAGGAAGTGAGAGTCCAGAGGCTGGGTCTGGTGGGGGCGTGGCCCGCCGAAGGGTGAGCGCTGAACTGCTGAGGAAGGAACAAAGGCTGGGGCGGGGCAAAGCCTTGGGCCCCCAGCTTGATTGGGAACAAAGGCCACACCCGGGACAGTGGCGGGACACTCCTCGTCTCTCCGCTGCCACGTGGGTGAACACCCGGTTCCGCGCGGAAAGGGTAGCCTCTTGCCGTTGAGAGCCTTGGAACTGCTTGCGGGCCACAACTCACTGTAGCCCAGACCCAGACTGGCGATCTGCGATTGCCAATGCACTGCAAGGCTGCAGAAGCATCCACTCTCAGCACGGCAGTGTATGGGAAGGGGCACAGGTTGCCTTTTCACATTGATCCTGCTTCTGAGACGACACGCTTAGCCGCAGTTGATCCTGCTATCCTCTGCCTTAGATCTCAACCTAGGTCCTGTTCCTCAGGCAAGATTCCTCCCCAGGTCTTATTTTTCCCTCAGATAAGATTTACCATTCAGATCCAACTTTTATCCCTTAGCGTTAAATGTTCAGTTCTCCCACCTCAAAAAAAAAAATCACACTAAAATCAGTATAGCAGAGGAGTAACACAGAAAGGGCTTACGAAGGACTGGGCAGAGTTGTACAGAATGGCTTCCAGTATCTCTCTGTGATTTGCGGTTTGCCTTGGACAACTTTCTGCTTCCTGAGTTTAACAATGAGAAAGTTTGGGTTAAGACCGCCTCCATGTTCGGCGGGAACTTCCTGGCAAAGACCCCCTCACCCCCTCCACCTGGGCTCCGGCGCTTTGCTTGGCCGTGGCCCCGCCCACCCCGCATTGTACGGCCCCTCTTCCCCGACTATAGGCCAGGCTGTCGCTGCAGACGTCGCCACGCCTGCTGAGGAGGCGGGGCCTAAGGTTCGGCTCTGCAGGATCCGCGCGCTCGAGCACGCGGGTTACCAGCCTGGGTGCACCGTGAGGTGGGCATGGGACGCATCAAGCACGCACTCTGCGGGTGAATTCCGCACCCGCAGCTTTGCTACCCTGGACCTAGAGGGGAGGCTGCGAGTGGAAGGGAGGGCCCTGGCGCGTGCGTAATCTGCGCCCCGCCCCCAGGCTGCGGTGCCCAACGCGCGTGCGCGGCGTCGTCGGCGCCAGATATTTCTGTCCCGCCTCCAGGCCGCGGCTCTTCCTGCGAGCGGCGCGCGGTCGGGTGGTTGTTCGCAAGTCTTGCGGCGCGAGTGTCTCAGAAGCGAGGGAGCAGGCGGCGCGGGTGGCGGCGCCGTCGTCTGTACAGAGGCCCGCAGCCAGGGGCTTGGCCGCATCTCGGCAGCGCCTGCGGCGCGGCGGGCGTCAACCCAGGAGACGCGTGGCGGCGCTCGGCCTCGCGGCATCGGCGGCTGCCTAGCCGTTGGCGGCGAGTGCACTTGCGCCTGCGCAGCGGGCTCCGTGCCCCTCCTCCCCTGGGCGGCCCCCCACCCCCCCTCCCGGCGGCGTGTGAATGGCGGCCTCGGCGGCGGCGACTGCAGCGGCCTCGGCCGCGACGGCCGCCTCGGCGGCCTCTGGTAGCCCAGGGTCCGGCGAGGGCTCGGCGGGCGGTGAGAAGCGTCCGGCTGCCTCCTCAGCCGCGGCGGCCTCTGCAGCCGCGTCGTCCCCTGCGGGGGGCGGTGGCGAGGCGCAGGAGCTTCTGGAGCACTGCGGCGTGTGTCGCGAGCGCCTGCGGCCCGAGCGGGATCCTCGGCTGCTGCCCTGTCTACATTCGGTCTGCAGTGCCTGCCTGGGTCCCGCTACACCCGCCGCAGCGAATAATTCGGGGGATGGCAGCTCGGCGGGCGACGGCGCTAGTGAGTACTGGGTGGCCAGGTGCCCCTCCCCCTCCTCGCAGCCCGTGCTCGGGACTGCGCCTGTGCGAGAGTATGGGGGCCCGGGGAGGGTTCAGTAGGCCTGCTGGTTTAAGAGGGGGCGGGGAACGGGTTCTGGCCTATGCCAATGCCCGTTACCAGGTCTGGACACCGAGGTGCAGAATGTGATGGGAGAAGTCAAGAAAGCAGAGGGTCCGACTCGACATTGGAGTGGCACACCTTAGCTTAGGTGTGCATGCATTCACATTTTTATCTTGGCAGTGGTGGATTGTCCAGTGTGCAAACAGCAGTGCTACTCCAAAGACATCGTGGAGAATTATTTTATGCGTGATAGTGGCAGTAAGGCCTCTTCTGATTCCCAGGATGCTAACCAGGTATGTCCTGTGGGCAATCTCGGGGAAGAGGGTAGCATGACCAGGGCCTCTGACCATCTTCACTAGATTGGATTGTATCCTTATGCAGTCTCAGTATCTGGGAGGGCAGCACAGATGTGAGTGCATTGTATGAATTTTAGCTTGTGTTTACTGGCAAGTAAATACAGGCCCTCTGGATAGTTCTGCTTGTTCTGACCCCCACCTTTCTTTTACAAACAGTGCTGCACTAGCTGTGAAGATAATGCCCCAGCCACTAGCTATTGTGTGGAGTGCTCTGAACCACTGTGTGAGACCTGTGTGGAGGCTCACCAGCGGGTGAAATACACCAAGGACCACACTGTACGCTCCACAGGTAGGTTGAAGACTTGAAGGCTGTTGGAACTGCCTCTCTGTCTTGGTTGACTAAAATGCATCCTTGATGGATGGGACAAAGTGGCTTTTCAGGAACCTGACACAGAATTCAGAAATGCTTGGGCTCTGGAGCAGACTTTGAAGGTGTAGGTGGAAAGGGAAAGAAAGGCCTCAGGCAGAGGACGTGTAGGGTTGTTTAACTTCTGCTACAGTTGGTACTAGGAAGTCTCCTGGTGGTGGATCACTTAGCATAGTGAAGGCTAGATGGAAGTGACTTCCATCTTTGCAGTTGGGGGTTCTCTGACACCTGGCTTTAGACCAAAGGAAAAGTAAGGGCTCTGGAACAGGGAGAGTTTTGTTTTTTTGTTTTTTTTTTCTTTTGGTTTTACAAGACAGGGTTTCTCTGTATAGCCCTGGGTGTCCTGGAACTCACTTTGTAGACCAGGCGGGCTTTGAACTCAGAAATCCGCCTGCCTCTGCCTCTCAAGTGCTGGGATTAAAGGCGTGTGCCACCACACCTGGCTAAGGACATTATTAAGATGGTAGTGGAAGGTAGTTGCTGAGGAATCAGGAGGGATAGGCAGAGAGCTGCACTTGGAGGATAGATCAGAGATGCAGTACTGCTCTTATAGTGGTACATAGTTTGTGCTTGGTTAATACAGCCTGGACTGGATTAGCATTGGGTAGGAAGGGGACTGATTTGTCAGTCTATTCCTTTCTATTTTGGTGATACTGCTTAGGCTGGCCTTGGACTCCCCCAACCCCTCCGAGACAGGGTAACCCCTGGCTGTCCTGGAACTCACTAGAGATCCGCCTACCTCTGGCCTTTTAACTCACAGATATCTGCCTTCCTGGGATTAAAGGGTATAGCACCTGGCTTTGCCTTGGACTTTATTGCTCTTCCTATAACTCCAAAGTGCTGAGATTAAAATAGGCATTTGGAGTGTAGTCCCCTGCTCTTTTTGTTTGTATTTTGCTTTTCAAGACTGGGTTTCTCTGTATCAGCCCTGGCTATCATAGATCTTTGTAGAATTGGCTGGCTTCAACTCACAGATACCTACCTTTGCTATTGAGTTTATTAAGGCTTGACATGGCCAGTTTTTTTTTTTTTTTTTTTTTGTGGCAAGGTCTGTATATAATCTTGTCCTTTAACTCACTATGTAAACCAGGAACCAGGATGTTCTTCATACAGATTTTACCTACCTCTGCTTCCCAAGTGGTGCTGGGTTTAAAGTTGAGAGAAGTTGTGACCCACCAGCCCTTTTTTGTGGAGGTAGATAGCTCAGCATATAGTTACTGCTAGCCCCTCTGGCCTGTAACTCACTATGCAAATCAGGTGGGTCTCAAACTCAGGTCTGCTTTTGCTTCCCAAGTCCTGGGCCTCGGCTTTTTGAAGACATCTCACTGTAGAAACAAGTTTGTTTTTTGAATTCAGTATATGCAGTTCAAGCTTACCTTGAACTTGTGATCATTCTGTTTCCTAGGTGCTGATAATATGATTAGTATTTTTGACAGTGAGTGCTGGTGTTAACTACTGTGAGCCATTAGGGCCTTGTTTATTTGGGAATGGTTGTTCACTGGTGGGTGGGAAGATAACCAGTAAATAGTAAGGCGTTTCTCTTTACAAGCTTGCCTTTATTCCTTACTAGTTGGTGTAATCATTTGGGAGTAAAAAGTTTCCAGATCTAGGTCTTTATCAATAAATGGGCCAAGGTTGTGGGACAAGCTGGAATGGAGTCATAAGGGGTTTGTTTTGTTTGCCGCTAGAGTTGAAGATGGCTAAGGGCATAATTCCTATTTCCTAGGACCTGCTAAGACTCCAGATGGAGAACGAACAGTCTATTGTAATGTGCATAAGCATGAACCACTTGTGCTGTTTTGTGAGAGCTGTGACACTCTCACTTGTCGGGACTGCCAGCTCAACTCTCACAAGGACCATCAGTGAGTCTAAAGGCATAGTGGGTAGTTGGAAATGACTATTTCTAAGTTTAGCATGCAGGCTTACTCTCTTGTGGTCTCAGGTACCAGTTTTTGGAAGATGCAGTGAAGAACCAACGTAAAGTCTTGGCTTCACTGGTGAAACGTCTTGGGGACAAACATGCCACACTGCAGAAAAACACCAAGGAGGTTCGAACCTCGTAAGTTCAGGTGCCAGGGCTATTGGGGTCCCAGGGCAAGGTTTTCCTGCTTGACTTGTTTTGTCCATTAGGATCCGCCAGGTGTCTGATGTGCAGAAGCGAGTGCAGGTTGATGTCAAGATGGCCATTCTGCAGATCATGAAGGAGCTGAATAAGCGGGGTCGAGTTCTGGTCAATGATGCCCAGGTAAACTTACAGCTGGAAGGGTATTAACCTCTCCACTTCTGCTGGCAGCTGACATGACACTATCCAGGGTGGAGAAGGATTCTAGTGCTCTCTGCTTTCCTAGTGAGACTGTTTTCCTTGAATTGCAGAAGGTGACCGAGGGTCAGCAGGAACGTCTGGAGCGCCAGCACTGGACCATGACCAAAATTCAGAAGCACCAGGAACACATTTTGCGCTTTGCCTCTTGGGCTTTGGAGAGTGATAACAATACAGCTCTCTTGCTTTCTAAGAAGCTGGTGTGTAGTGGTGGGCTTCATTCAGCTAGGTGGCCCCCTCAGCACCTTGAGACCCTGTAAGTTGCCAGGTATGCTCATATGCCATATTTTTGCCCCCCATTAGATCTATTTCCAGTTGCATCGGGCCCTCAAAATGATTGTGGATCCTGTGGAGCCTCATGGAGAGATGAGGTTTCAGTGGGACCTCAACGCCTGGACCAAGAGTGCTGAGGCCTTTGGTAGGGTTCCCCCCCCCCCCCCGACCTTGTTTTTGTTGTTTTTTCTTTGCTTGGACCATGGGAGCATTTGAGGCAGTATTTTATTGTGCCCAATGGGAATTCTCTTATCTTCATTCAGGCAAGATTGTGGCTGAGCGTCCTGGTACGAACTCCACAGGTCCTGGGCCTATGGCTCCTCCAAGAGCCCCAGGCCCTCTAAGCAAGCAAGGTTCTGGCAGTAGCCAGGTGAGCTGGGGAGAGAAACAAAGGAAGAGGGAGTGAGGGCCATGGGGGGTTGCTTGCCTTGCTGATGGAACATGTTGTGTTCTCTCTGTAGCCCATGGAAGTACAAGAGGGATATGGCTTTGGGTCAGGTAAGTAAGTAGTGTAGTGCCTTGGAAATTGGGCTTGGTGAGTACCCTGTCTCTGTCTTTTCTGCCAACTCTTTTTGTCTTCTGAGCAGATGATCCCTATTCAAGTGCAGAGCCGCATGTATCAGGCATGAAGCGGTAAGTGTGGCAACCCATTGAAGTAGCAGGTGGGTACAGTATTGGTGTGGTAGGAATGTATGTGAGCTCATGACAAGATACACTTTTTTAACAGGTCCCGCTCTGGTGAGGGCGAGGTAAGTGGCCTCTTGAGGAAGGTGCCACGTGTGAGCCTTGAACGCCTAGATCTGGATCTCACCTCTGACAGCCAGCCACCAGTCTTCAAGGTCTTTCCTGGAAGTACTACTGAGGACTACAATCTGATTGTTATTGAGCGTGGTGCTGCTGCTGCAGCTGCTGGTCAGGCTGGGACTGTGCCACCAGGAGCCCCTGGTGCTCCACCCCTGCCTGGCATGGCAATTGTCAAGGTAAGCCTGTCTTACAGGATGATGCTTAGAGAAGAGAGTGAAACTTGTCACCCTAAGATTTTGATACTAAGACTCAAACTGTCTTACAGGAAGAAGAGACAGAAGCTGCTATTGGAGCTCCCCCTGCTGCCCCCGAGGGTCCTGAAACCAAGCCTGTGTTGATGGCTCTGACTGAAGGTCCTGGTGCTGAGGGACCTCGCCTAGCTTCACCTAGTGGCAGTACCAGCTCGGGCTTGGAGGTGGTGGCTCCTGAGGTTACCTCAGCCCCAGTAAGTGGGCCAGGTAACCTGGATGACAGTGCCACTATTTGCCGTGTCTGCCAGAAGCCAGGTGACCTGGTCATGTGTAATCAGTGCGAATTTTGCTTCCACCTGGATTGCCACCTCCCTGCCCTGCAGGATGTTCCAGGGTATGTGAGAGGCTGGGCAGAATCAGATAGATTGTGGAGAGCTGGTTGTCATCTTTTACATTTCCTAATCTTCCTCATCCTAGGGAGGAATGGAGTTGCTCACTCTGCCATGTGCTCCCTGACCTAAAGGAGGAAGATGGAAGCCTTAGCCTGGATGGAGCAGATAGCACTGGTGTGGTAGCTAAACTCTCACCAGCCAACCAGCGGGTGAGGGCCGAATGCATGTGTTGTGTGGCCCAGTAGCTGAAGCCTTCCATGCTACAACTCTGATATCTCTTGTACTGTCTATAGAAATGTGAGCGTGTTCTGCTGGCCCTGTTCTGCCATGAACCATGCCGCCCGTTGCATCAGCTGGCTACGGACTCTACATTCTCTATGGTGAGTCCCAGAACAGGAGAGGTTGCAGGTGCCAAGAGGTGGTAACTCCCCCCCCCCCCCTTCAATGTCCATGTTGTCTTTCCCTGCAGGAGCAGCCTGGTGGTACCCTAGACCTGACCTTGATTCGTGCTCGCCTCCAAGAGAAGCTGTCACCTCCTTATAGCTCCCCCCAGGAGTTTGCTCAAGATGTGGGCCGCATGTTCAAACAGTTCAACAAGCTGACGGAGGTGAGCCTGCAGAATGAAGCCGGGAGGGGGCAGCAGGCAGGGGAAGAAAAGCCAGGACCGACTCACCTGTGTATTCTTAATTGGAACAGGACAAGGCGGATGTTCAGTCCATCATCGGCCTGCAGCACTTCTTTGAGACACGCATGAATGATGCCTTTGGTGACACCAAGTTCTCTGCTGTGCTGGTAGAACCACCACCATTGAACCTTCCCAGTGCTGGCCTAAGTTCTCAGGAGCTCTCTGGCCCTGGTGATGGCCCCTGAAGCTGGGGCTCTTGTTTGTGGTCAGCCCAGTCTGGCTCTGGTCTCAATTTTCACCCCATACCCTGTCCTCCTCTGGTGGCCTGACTCCTGTTCTTGCTGGCCCCATTGTCCCCTCGGTCCCTCTTCACAAAATGGTTTTTACTTCTATGGATTTAATAAAAACTTCACTTGAGTCAGTTGCTCATGCCTCAGCTGTCTGGGGACTGTTCCTGAGGATATAGACTCTGCCTACATGATATTCTACAGGTGACCTAGTCATTTTGGCAGGGTGAAAGATTTGTACACTGTCTTTGGTAATACTTGGCTGGAGGCCTCAGGTGTGCAGTGTGCCTCCCAGTGGCCAGATACAAATTTAGACATGAAGCTACTTAACCGTAATCATTCAAACATTAATTTTTTTTTTTTTTTAAGATTTCTTCAGACACTCCAAAATTGGGTGTCAGATCTCATTACAGATGGTTGGTTTTTTTTGTTGTTGTTTTTGTTTGTTTTTTCAAGACAGGGTTTCTCTGTGTAGTCTTGGCTGTCCTGGAACTCACTCTGTAGACCAGCTGGCCTTGAACTCAGAGATCCGCCTGCCTCTGCCTCCCTGAGTCCTGGGATTAAAGGCATGCGCCACCACACCTGGCATTACGGATGGTTGTGAGCCACAATGTGGTTGTGGGATTTGAACTCAGGACCTTTGGAAGAGCAGTCAGTGCTCTTAAATCACTGAGCCATCTCACCAGCGCCCTCAAAGGGTTGTTTTTACAGACATGGTCTAGCTATCCTGGACATTAAATGAGGCTGGCATTTAACTCAGATCTACCTCTAGAGTGCCAGGATTAAAGGTGTGCATTAGCACTCAAGTTTAGCATAGCATTTCTTGCTATGACCCATAACTCAGTTCCATATCCCAAGTTAGATTGACAGTTACCACTTTAAATCGCATCTGTTGCCATGGATTGTTAGGTTAGTATTAGACACCTCGATGAATGTGTTAGGTAAAGATATGCAAGATATGCATGCATTAACTGGATGCTGCCCCCACTTGGGTCACTGGCTTAACATGCTAACTGGTGGCCCTAGTGCCAGTTAGTGTGGAGCCTGCACCTGAGAACACTCAAGAGCCTTTTGTATTAAGCACAATCATCCTCACTCCAGCCTGGAATTTGGGTCCCAGTGTCACTAGTCATAAGCTCACAGCCTTGGTAAATTAGTGTCCAAATTTCTTTATTACAGGGGGACAGGATGCTCTGAGTCCAGGTGGGGTGTTTTCAGTCCCTGCGAAGGTTCTTGAGCCTCTCTTCCAGGTCTGCATCAGCATCAGCCAGGGCTGAGGCTGTGGCCTCTGCTTTCTTTCCACCAGCAGCCACACTGAGTGAGCCTCCAGTGGAGGGAAGGTCTGCAGAGAGAGCTGAGGGTCAAGGGCTGTGCTTTGTGTTGAGGCTGAGCTTTGGGTGGGAAAATAGGTGGATTTGGAACACTCACTTGACAGCTCATCTGTGAGGCTCAGTCCCAGCTCATCCAGGACCTGGGACACAACAGCATCACTAGGAAAGAAAAAGAACTCATCAGAACTATGAATGGGTAAGGGTCCCGGTAAATATCCCTGCCTTCCTGTTAAAGTCTCACACCTCTCCTCTTCATCTTCCTCATCACCCATGGCATCATCAATTGCATCATTCATCATTTCTTCCTTCATGTCCATGATCTCTGCCTGCCGTTCAAACTCCATCATGATCTTCTGGATCTGGGGTAATTTCAGCTGGAAGAAGGCAGGGAGGGTAAGTGACCTGCTTGAAGGTCAGTGGGGATGGGAAAGTGGATTGGGAGGGACAAACCTGTCTGTTCATGGTGCCCATGGCCTTAGTAACACCCTTCATGGCTTGTGCCATTGAGTTGTTAGATTTTAGAGTCTGTATCTTGAGGGACACAGCCTGGATATTGGCCCGCATCAACACAAACTTGCGCACATATCTTCGGGTACGCACCAGGTCTTTTGCCATGATTCGAACAGCATCCTGCAGAGTAGGCAAGAGAAGGATGAAGCTTGGTGAGGTTATACTTAAGGTCACTTGCCCCTCCAAAATTTCACCCCTCTCTCAGGGATATCACTCCTCAGCCCATATACAGCCCAGAGTAGCCTACTGACAATCTGCCTCAAGCCTCCCTTAATGAGAGGACTCCAGCCATCGGCTACTAACCTAATACATAAGTGTAGGAATGTGTATATGAAAGGCCTAGGCTCAGTCCCTATTTCCTTCGATGTACAGAATCACCTCCAGAATATCCACAACCATTTTATTCAATTTTGACTCCTAGACTGTATCTGTCTTGGAGCCAGGCGTGGTGGCACACGCCTTTAATCCCAGCACTCGGGAGGCAGAGACAGGTGGATTTCTGAGTTCGAGGCCAGCCTGGTCTACAGAGTGAGTTCCAGGACAGCCAGGGCTATACAGAGAAACCCTGTCTCGAAAAACAAAACAAAACAAAAAAAGAATCTGTCTTGGGAGCCGGGCAGTGGTGGCCTTTAATCCCAGCACTTGGGAGGCAGAAGCTGGCAGATTTCTGAGTTCGAGGCCAGTCTGGTCTACAGAGTGCCAGGACAGCCAGGGTTACACAGAGAAACCCTGCCCCACATTTCACAAAATCTGGGAGTCCCTGGCAGTGAATTAAAAAAAGATGTTCATCCAGGTTGTATCTATATAATCACATACAAATCCATCCAAGGTGAAGCTTCTATTCCCTACCTAAATGTTGCTGGCACACCCCCAGGAAAAACCACCTCTGAGCAATTGTTCATGTCCTTACTCCCATCCTTAACTTTTGCCTATTCATCACAGCTCACACTGCAACCTACATTTCTGTGTGTCTGGTCCATCTCCACTCCTTAGCTCTCTTGGTCTCCCAGTTTGCTACATGGCTTGGCAACACTTGGCTGTCCTCTGCATGATGGCTAGCTTTCTGGAAGCTCACTTGTACTATCTATCTGTGAAGAGGTCCTCCCTGACACCCCAAATTGGGAAATTACTGTTAACCCTTCATGATAGTTTGCTCAAAGCACTCCGTTTCACTGTTATCCTTAAAACAGTGGCTGAGATGGCACCTTGCTTCGTGTCCCATACCACTTGACACTTACCATCTGGCCTTGCTTTGCCATCTTTTTGATGTCTGCAATGATTTTCTTTTCCTGTGTTTCTAGTTTCTGTCGTTCCCTGTCCAGCTCTCTCATGGCTCGGTTCAGGGCCCTCTGGTTTTGCCGAAGTAGTTCTTCTGGCGTCTTCCGGCGCCCAAACAACAGGTCCATTGTGGTAAGACTCCACCAGCACGTCTGGGACAATCGTCAGAACTAGCTGTAGAGTGCAGGGCCCAGGGCAGGAAAAGACAGAAACGGTCATATAAGCAGATAGGGTGTAGAAACAGGAGGTACGCTGGAGTAGTCAAAAGGGATTAGCCGGTGAGAACTAGTTATACATTTCTCTGACTCAGGCACACCCACTCTGCTCTGCTTCCACAGACATGGGGCAAGCCTGTTTCTGACTTAAGGGTGTGGTTCTGGTGTTCCAGGGACCCAGACCTGAGTAGGCACGCCAAGGTGATTGAGTACTGAGGGGGTAGTTGTGAGGCCCCTCGACAAGGGAGGATAGAATGGAGTAGGCTCTGAAATGTTAGAAGTTGGGCCCTAAGGTGGGGTAATGGGCATGAATGCCAAGGAAACCAGGCTCGCCGGCGTAGGAGTGACGTTCTAGGCTCAGGACGTGACAGAGACACGGAACAGGTCTTGGAGATGTTGAGCCTGCGTACCGAGGGCAGGGAGAGGTGAAGACCTCGATGTGGGCAGGGACAGGCGGACCGCGCGGCATCCGATGCTTCAGCCTAAAGCCCCCTCCTATGCTGCCTACCAAACGGGTCCTGCGGCTCAGCAGAGACCACTCACCGGAGCCGAGAGAAGGATGAGCTTCCGCTTCCGGGTCACGCCCCTACCCCGCTGAAGGCTTGAGATTCCACCAACGACAACCCCTCGGTTCGGTAGCCCCTGCTGCGGCCGCCGTTTCCGGATTAAACGACCTGACGTCACACGACCCACCCTCTCCGGGAATGCTGGGAAGTGCTAGGACGCACGCGCACAGCCAGCAACAGAAGCGCATGCGCAAAGGACCACGCACCACAGCATAAGGTACAAGTCCCACCCAAGCCAGCCTCGCAGGCCCATGGCGGGAGCACAGCAGGACTGGCTGGAAGGCCCATGCTCCACCTACTTTTGGGCAGTTAATTTATGGTATCTTAGCAAGTGCTTGGCACAAAACAAATTAGGCCCACACATGGCATAAAGGGGCAAGCCTGGAATGACTTGTAGGCTTCCTTATGTTGGTGTAAAGTCCAGGAGCCGAAATTAGCCGATTCTTCCATTGCTTGCGCCTCATCCCAGTGAGTGGTCCCACCCAACCCACGGCCACACATTTATCTTCATTATAGACGCTGGTGGACTTCACTCATACCTCCCATCCCACAGAAGGAAGAGGCAGAGGCCATGCAGTAACATTCCCCTTTAATAGCCTGGTGGGACCTCCAGTGGTGGTGGGGTGGGTTGCTTGGGCCTAGCGACCCAGGCCCATTGCCCACTTACCCCACAGTCAAGAGTGGGGAGTTGGACAGCACCCAGCAGGAGGGGGGGGTGCTAAACAAGCCAATTCATTTCCCATCGCTGAGCAGGTCGGGGGGGGGGGGGGGGGGAGGCAGCACCGACCATAATCACGTGGTGGTCAAAAAAAAAATAATAACTAGGGGCAGGTGACAGGAAAGAGAGGCAAGGCCAAGGCAGGGGCCAAGGCTACCCCACACACCTTACCCGGGCCCCCAATAAATATTTGCAGGGGATGCCTGGGCCGGTAACCCTGGCAGGGATGGGTAATTGCTAACCCTATTTCAGGCAGCGCTCGAAGTAGGTGGACCCGATGTAACCACCTCTCATGGAGCGCTGCACATTTTGTTCAAACAGCCGCCGGTTGTTCTGCAGGACCTCAGCAGCCTCCTTGTTCAGTGGGTCCTCAGGGTTGGGCTCCTGTGGCCGGTACAAGTGGAAGTCAACAGGCAAGAGAGGCAGATGGCCAACAATCCCTCAGCCGCAAACGCCTAACCCTACTTACCAAGAAGAGATACTGCAGGCCGTAAATTATGGAGTTTATCGTAAGGACCGGCTTCCAGTCCTCTCTGTGGGCAGAGAGCATCAAGGTTATCAGGGGCTGCTGAGTGGGGAACTGCCACAGGCCCTCCTAATACCAAACAGGTCAAGCCCATAGAAGGCCCTTTAACATTGAAGAGTGAGATCTAAGAAAGAGTGAAGATATAGGACAGGGCAGGCCACAGAGAAAGCCAAGGTCAGGTCATTAGAAAAACAACTAGAACAGAAACAGATTGACCATAAAGGGGAGAGAAGGACAGAGATGGATGCAGTGTCCACAAAAGGCTGAGAGGGTACCTGGAAGGCAGGTCTTGGAAGGGAAAGGAAGGCATGCCCTCACCTGAGGATGTTGAGGCAGACGTTGCCCTCGAGGTCAATGTTGGGATGATATACCATTGTTTCACACTTCACCTTGGGAGGGTCATGTGGGTAACCCTGTCCCACCTGGCTCCAGAAAAAGAGAAATGAGATAGGAAGGTGTTTTGGCTGTGTCCAGTCTTCTTCACAGAGCTACCTTTGCACACTTGAGACTCACCTTAAAGCTGAATACAAACTTGCCGCTTTTGTAGAAGCCCTGGAAGAGGAAGGGGGAGAGTGCATGAAGACCCTACTCTTATGGGGCCACCCCCTGGTCTGTTCTTGGGAATCCTGCCATGTTTTCCTCTTACTTCATCAGGACAGATCACCAGCTTGAAGTTGAGGAGGTCGTCTGGATCTGAGAAGCTGATGTCACACGTCTTGGGCAGGTTCAGCTCGTTAATGTCTAGGTTTGGACAGCGTGGAAAGGGAGAAAAGCAAGTAAAAGAAAGGAGGTCTAGGCCATGTGTCAGCAGAACCCACAAGTTCTCTTTCTAGACCCGAAGAGCTTTGTGTGGTGTGCTTTAACTCAGTCTGTAGTACTACATATTCTTTCCACTTCCCAGTCTCTACATGGACTCTTCTGGATACACAGTATCCCATATACAAGCATCTTCAAGTATAGCTGGATGCCCATCTCTTGGGAAAGAAAGGGCAAACCCTTACCCAGCTAAGTCCTCCACAAGTTCCCACAACATAGTCCCCAAGAACCTCTACTCCCATAACCCTTGCTTCCAAGAACCCTGAACACCTTAAACCTGAGGTTCTCTATCTCTAGTCATTATCTCCACTCACTACTGTTTATCTGTCCACTGCAATTCAAGGACCATGACACCACCCCCGCAAAACTAAGTCACCCATTCTCATCAACTATCCTTCCTCTTCTCCATATTATTACAAGCCCAAGTTCTCATCTGATCCTTGAGATTTCCTGCATGGTAGCTTAAATTGACCCACACTCACATTTTTTAGTTCCTGTCACCACCTTTTCTCCCTCCTCTTCACCCCAAACTCAAAATTGCTCTGCCTGACCCCCGAGACCTGAGTCCTGGGCCACGAGTCCCCAGTTTAAAACACTAATCCGTCTCCCACTTATCCCCAATTCGTAACCTTCACGATCTTTACGGCACGGCACCCCAGAGCAAAGTTCCCATCTGACTCTCAAAACTATACCCCACCCCTAACAGATTCCGGGTCCCTAACACTCCAGGCCCGAGTATCCCAACGTCTCATACTCGGCCCCAATCTCTGACCCTCCCTAGTGACCGCACCCCCAGTCCCGCATCACAACCCTCGAACCCTGATCCCCGATACCAAATATCAGGGGCCGCATTTTCTCGTCCCTGACCTCGAACGCAGGGTCCCGACCCCTACCCTTCTGAATCCGGAGCTGCGCCGCCGACGCCTTCTTGCTGCTGCCCTTGGTGCCGCCGGCCGACTCCTCCTCCTTCTTCTGCTGCTTCAGCGAGAACAGCTTGATCATCCTGCCGCCGCCGCCGCCGCAGCCGCCGCGGGGCCCGGGACCCCGGCCACCTGGTCCCCCGCCGCCGCCTGCGCCGCTTCCGCTCCTCGGACCCGCTACCGCGGCCTCCTCCGCTGCCGCCCGCCCGGCCTGCCGCGCTGCTCCGCGCCCACCGCACGGCCCGCCTCGGCTCCCGTAGTCCGGCTCTGGCCTGGCTGAGCACCTCGGGTACGTTCGGAGGTGCTCGGGAGGACTCGGCGATCCTCGGCCCCGCCCCTGCTACGGCCCCCGCGCCCTCCTCCCCCTCTTCCGCTCGGGTCTGGTGAGGCCCCGCTGCGGCTGCGGACGCCGGCCTTTACCGGTCCGCCGCTCTCCCGCCTTCTTGCTCCCTCTGCTAGGAGGCTGCGGTGAGGTGGAAGGAGGAGGCGGCAGCCGTGCTTGCGGCGGCAGGGTACCGCAGGGTACCGGTGGACGCTCAGCTTCCGCGGCAGGCGCGGCTTCGATGCGGAGGTCGGCAACGGCCTCGGGCGCCCCGCCGCTTCGGCACTTTCCGTCGCCTGCCCGCTTCGGTTTTTCTTGCCTCTGCTGCGCTCTGCGCCTGCGCAACCCTTGCAGCCCCCCCCCCCCCCCCCCCCCCCCCCCCCCCCCCCCCCCCCCGGTTGCTCCTCATTGTAGTTTGAGGTTCGGTCTTTTTCTGTTAAGCTCGGGTATTTCCGCTTGTGGGGGTGACTATTCGGCGGTCTAGCGGGTACTTCTTGGGATGCGCATCCAGTAAAGTAAGAAGCAGTGCTTGCAACCATTTTTGAGCGAGGCGGGTAGTGGCCGTTTGGCTCTCGGTGGTTCCATTCAACCTTGCACTTATGCGGAGCGCAGCGGGACCGGGCTAGACTGGACCCTTGCTCTCTGAGGACTCAGCAAAGGCAGGGCCTGGACGTTATAAGGGACATTGTCGAAGGGTGCAGAAGCAGGCTCCCCTAATCCCATCGCAATCCCAGATTCGGATTGATGTAAACTAGTTTAAAATTCGAATTGTTCTGGAGGCTTGAGGCATCAAGTTGGCTTGAGGCATCAAGTTGGCTTGAGCCCAGGCGTTCAGGGACACCCTAGGCAACACATCGAGACTCTTGTTCCTTAAAATAGATTTCTATTGTGCAACAGGCGGTGAGCAACTGTGTAGTTCTAGGGTCCAAGGTGGACGTGAGTATAGGGCTCACAACTGCGGCCTAGAGAATTGCAGTAGTGGTATTGTGCCTCTCGATTGGCCTATGTTGAGTGAGCTTTAGTGTGCTTGGGATGCAGAAAGAAATAGCTCAGGATGGGTCAGTGACTTCTGGCTGTCATCTAGGAATCCAGCAGAAGCCAGAGTCTAAATGCTTTTTGTTGCTTTTCTGCTCACAGCTTGACCTCTGCTCGTATAAAGGCTCTTTGCCATCTGACAGCATTTGTGCCATCCAGCAGACTTAGTACACCCTTGCCAGCAGCACCTCCTCCTGACTTTTTTTTTTTTTTTTTTTCGAGACAGGGTTTCTCTGTAGCCTTGGCTGTCCTGGAACTCACTCTGTAGACCAGGCTGGCCTCGAACTCAGAAATCCCCCTGCCTCTGCCTCCCAAGTGCTGGGATTAAAGGCGTGCGCCACCACGCCCGGCTTCCTCCTGACTTTTTAAGGCTGGCTCATTCTGAGACCCAGACTAGTCACTCTAGAACTGTTCATTACTGTTTTCTCAGCTACCATACTCTCTCTATGCTATTTTTGTGCAGCTGTTGTTTTTCTGGCTTGCTTTCTTTCAGATAGGATCCATCTCTGTAGTCCAAACTCAGCATGTAGTCCAGGCTGGTCTTGAACTAACATTATTCCTGTTGTCTCTTGTTTCCTGAGTGCTGTGGTTACAGATAACATCCCTCCTTTTCTGACCCTTCTAAAGTCCCATGGCTGTGGCTACATGGGGCTCTGGCTAATCTTTCTGGTCCTACAGTTGTACTGACTGGGTAGCACTTGCCTGCCTGTGTTCTTTCACCACCCCTCAGATTGGATTCTAATTTATGCTTAGCTTGGCTCAGAATCTTTGGCAGTCTGAGAGGCAGGAGAGATCAACACTGACAATTATGGGGCCTTAAGAAAGGAGTAGAGAGGCTGGAGAGATAGCTCAGTGGTTAAGAGCACTGACTGCTCTTCCAGAGGTCCTGAGTTCAATTCCCAGCAACCACATGGTGGCTCACAACCATCTGTAATGGGATCTGACACCCTCTTCTGGTGTAGACCTACAATTTTCTAGGAATCTCACCAGAAACTCCATTATAGGAAAAGATGTGTACTAAATGTGTACAATTCTAGTAGCTTCTGGTTTTACCTTATTATAATCTCATCCAAGGCATCTCTGGAGCCACCCTCTAACTTTTTCATAAGAGGAAAGGAAACAGGTTTCTTAGCAACCATTTGGAATGTAACTTGAGAGCCATGAAAAAGATATTATAGCTAATGCTAGTATAATTGAGGCTATCTCTTGAAGGTCCTATATATACCACTGTACTGGCTAGTTTTGTGTCAACTTGACACAGGCTGGAGTTATCACAGAGAAAGGAGCTTCAGTTGAGGAAATGCCTCCACGAGATCCAACTGTAAGGCATTTTCTCAATTAGTGATCAAGGGGGAAAGGCCCCTTGTGGGTGGGACCATCTCTGGGCTGGTAGTCTTGGTTTTATAAGAGAGCAGGATGAAGCCAGGCATGGTGGAGAGAGAGCAGGCTGAGCAAGCCAGGGGAAGCAAGCCAGTAAGGAACATCCCTCCATGGCCTCTGCATCAGCTCCTGCTTCCTGACCTGTTTGAGTTCCAGCCCTGACTTCCTTTGGTGATGAACAGCAATGTGAAAGTGTAAGCTGAATAAACCCTTTCCTCCCCAACTTGCTTCTTGGTCATGATGTTTGTGCAAGAATAGAAACCCTGACTAAGACACACCACTTTCCCCCATTCTCCCCCTGAAAACATGTAACTACACTTGATTATACGTTATGTTGTCTATTTCTGAGCACTTCTCTCACGCTTAGAGCTTATATTAAAATATCCATACTTTGCTTTTTACTTGCTAGAGCTGAAATTCTTTTCTGCACTAGAGCCATGAATCTCAGTTTGTTCTGAGTCCAGATCTCTGTATGGATTAGGGTATTCCACAGGCTGCTAGAGCCTCCACATGGAGCTGTGCCTTTGTCCCCTTACAACTGACAGTTGGATGTAATAAGAGAGTGTCATAGAGACCTGGAAGCCCCCCTCCCCCCTTGTTCTGCACAGGATCAACCTCTCTGTGATTTGGTTTAGATTTCCTACTTAACCTTGAAGCTTGGTCCATGTTTGGAGTATCCAGATGAAGGGTTAAGAATAAGTAAAACTAGCTGGGCTTGGTGGCACACGCCTTTAATCCCAGCACTCGGGAGGCAGAGACAGGCGATTTCTGAGTTCGAGGCCAGCCTGGTCTACAAAGTGAGTTCTAGAACAGCCAGGGCTACACAGAGAAACCCTGTCACGAAAAACCAAAAAAAAAAAAAAAGAAAAAAAATGGTTTTCCTGGAGATGCCAAGGCCAGAGCCAATCTGACACAGCTACCCAGAGAAAGGCCTTAACTGGGGCTTAGGGCCTGAGCAGAGTTATGTTACATGGGGCTCCTTTGACTACTTGTACCCCAGTACCCCTCGGGAGCTGTGCCAGAGTCATAGCCAGTGAGGTGGAAAGGAAGATGACTATTGCAAAAGTGGCAAATGTCATGGTGCCCCATGCCTGAAGTGTTTAGGATCAGGTAAACTGTTGTCAGCTGTATTTCCTATGACTTCCTGCTAAATATACTCCTCCTGAAGACTTCCCAGGATGAAGGAGACCCTAGTAGAGCTATGAATAGAGTCATGGCAGAAGGAGCCTGTGGCTGGAATGAGAGGAACAAATTCCATAGGATAAAGCAACTGAGCCTGGGCCTGCAGTCTGTGCTCTCTTAATTTGGGAGTCCCAGTCAGCCTTTCTTAGTACCTGTTGGCTACGAACCCATGGGTGTAGGAAAAGCTTGACATGTCTGAATTTCCAGGTTTACCTCCCATTCTGTATCATGGCCACGTCCCATGTCCAGTCCTCAGTGCTCCTCCCACTGGCATGAGGAAAGCTTTGCCTGCTTATTACAGATTGAGGGCTTGGGTGCAGGGTGCTGTTAGGATGAAAGTGACTGGACAGTGGATTTGGGCACAGGGAAACAATATCCTGGGAACTGGCTCAGAGCAAGATAGTTTTAGAAGCAGGCAATCCATTTGGAGGCCCATGCCCTCCCTAGGCTCTGGAATGTGGTGGGAGTGTCAGGGAAGACATCGTGACATCCTGTCTCCTGACAAGGGCTGAGATACCTGCCTCTGGGCTCTAGACTTGTCTGTCTCTGCTTCACCGTAGGGCAGAGACTCCACAGAGGCCTTCAAACCTTCAGTTCTGAGAAACAAGGTGCCAAGGAAGGGTGGCATTCTGCCAGGCCACAGCAATCTCTTCACCTGGCAGCTAAGGCCTTTCTAACAGAATTCCACACCACCCTGAGCCAGGCCTTCCCTTGCGCTCCCTGGACAGAAAGCCCTGAAGGAGTCTCATTTCCGGACAGGATGCTCAATGATCAAAGCTCCCAAATGGCTCCTCCCACCTTCCACCTCCTTCACACTTCACTTTAAAGCACTGGGAAGTTGCTTACAGATCTTCTGCTAAGTCCCATCACCTTAGTTCTACCTCAAAAAGCTTCGGATATCTGCAAAAATCCTAACTTTGTGCTTGCCCTGGTACTAGGGACAGTCTCGCTCTCTTTGATAATCCCAGCCTTCTGCTCCCATCCAGCTGATGGCTGACAGCCATTGCTGAACCTGCCTGCCTTCTGGGGACCCTGACTCAAATGGCATGGTTCTTGACCGTCCTCTCTTTCCTGCTCATCTCTCTCCTCTCAGCAGCAACCAAGATCTCATCTCTAGTTTTCCTGACTTGTTTTTCTCCCCAACTCATAAAAAATAGTCCTCAAAAACTAATTGGGGTGGGGGGAGCATAATGCATTGATTCTAGGTCCTGGTGAATACTAGCCTATCAATAAACTTTCTAGCCTTTGCCCCCTTTTAAATTTTTTTCTTTCCCCACTTATTTACTTGTGTATGTGCATGTGCAAACATAACCCAGAAAACCCAGATTGTGGAGGTCAGAGGTCAACTTTCAGGAATTGGTTGTCTTCTTCCAACATGTGGGTTCCAGGGATCAAACTCAGGTCATCAGTTTGACCTTGATGACAAGGGGCTTTATCTCTGAACCATCCCACTGCAAAGCCCTGGCCTCCAAGCAGGCCTTGAAATAGCTAGCAGTTCATTTACCTCAGCCTCCTGAGTTGCTGGAATGGTTACAAGTCATGCACCACACCACCACGTTTGTATTTTATGTTTCTGCCAGGATTTTTTGTTTGTTTGATAGGTTATCACTAATTCTGGCTGTCCAGGAACTTGTTACATAAACTTACCTGTTGAACTTTTGGCAATTATCTTGTCTCTCTGTTCCCCAAGTGAGTGTGCCACCACACTCAATGTGTGCTTTTGAAATAACAGCTTATGATGTTGCCCAGACTGAGCTCAAACTCTCTGCAATCCTCCTGTCTAAGCCTCCTGAACGCTGGGGTTACACGTGTGTACTATCACACTCAGCTGGACTACCCTTTTCAGTCACCCACCAGTGACATAGTTGGTAGACCTCTCTCTTGACAAGACCCATGGCAGACGTGGAGAACCCTTTCCTCCTTTGTGAATGTGACTACTCTGCCCCATCTGAGGCTGGGCATACCCTCTGTATAAGCCAGTTTATTCCACAAGAAGGCAGGTGTGGTAGTGTTACTGTGCGAGGGGGTGTCATACCAGCATGGAAACAGCGGTAAAGTGGGCAGAGGAACTGTGCAGGTTTGGGAGACATCTATTTATTGAGCACCTACTGAAGCCCAGGCTTTACTCGGGCCTGTTGGGAGATGGCAGCCTCACAACAACCTTGTGAGGTGTTTTCACAGCTCGGTGCTGTAGAGCTAGCTACTCAGTGTTGTGGACACGCTGGTGCTGGATGAGCTTGGTGCTCTGGTGGAAGCGGCGGCCACAGTCCTGGCAGGCGAAGGGCTTTTCATGCCGGTGGGTGCGCAGGTGCTGCGTGAGCGTGGGCCGCTGGCGAAAGGCCTTGCCACACTCGGGGCACGCGTAGGGCCGCTCGCCCGTATGGATGCGCCGGTGCTGGATGAGGTTGGCGTGCTGCCGGAAGCTCTGGCCACATTCGGGACAGGCGAAGGGCCGCTCACCTGTGTGGATGCGTTGGTGCTCGGTGAGCCGAGACACCTGCGTGAAGCCGAGGCCGCACTCACCGCAGCGGTAGGGCTTCTCGCCCGTATGAGTCCTTTGGTGGCGCGTGAGCTTGAGTCGCTGGCTGAAGCACTGGCCGCACTCGGGGCACGCGAAGGGCTTCTCACCCGTGTGCACACGCAGGTGCTGCGTGAGCGTGGGCCGCTGACGGAAAGCCTTGCCACATTCGGCGCAGGCGAAGGGCCGCTCGCCAGTGTGGATGCGCTGGTGCTGGGTGAGATTAGAGCGCTGCCGGAAGCTCTGGCCGCACTCGGCACACGCGAAGGGCCGTTCGCCGCTGTGCACACGCCGGTGCTGCAGCAGCACCGAGCGGCGGCCGAAGCGCTCGCCGCACTCCACGCATCCGAAGGATTTGTCCCCGGTGTGCACCGCTTGGTGCTCGAGCAGCACGGCGCGTCGTGGGAAGCTCTCACAGCACTCGCTGCATGGGAAGGGGCCCGGGGGCTCGGGGACTCCGGCGAGGGGCAGGATGGGTGGCGCCGGACCAGGCGGATCGCCGTGGATGCGCTGGTGCTGCAGTAGGTTGGAGCGCTGCCGAAAGCTCTGGCCACACTCTGTGCAGCGGAATGGCTGCTCGCCCGTGTGCACACGCCGGTGCTCCTCCAGGCGGGCGCTGCGCACGAAGCCCTGGCCACAGTCGCGGCACACGAAAGGCCGTTCCTCAGTATGCGTGAGCTGGTGGCGCAGCAGGTGAGAGCTGCGGCTGAAGCTGCGGCCACACTCGCCACACACGAACGGTCTCTCGCCTGTGTGGATCTTCTGGTGCCGCAGCAGATTGCTTCGCTGGCTGAACACTTTGCCACACTCATCGCAGCGGCCGCCTCGCATGGCTCCAGTCCCCGAGCTAGGGTGCCTCTGGCTCCGGCCCCTTGGGGCATGCCACCGAGTCGCCACCAATGCTGGGCCCACACTGGGGCAGGGATCCTCGCAGGCAGGGTTCTGTTCACCTCCTGGGTCGTTGGGGAGTACAAGGGCATGGGCAAAGCCACCTTCCGTGGGAGGGGACTGTATCTGTCCAGAGAGGCTAGCCATGTCCAGATCCCAGGGGACATGGAGGTGGGGGCTCATCATATCTGGCTCTGCTGTGATGCTGTCCATCTGCAGCGTAAACCCTGCACAACGGGACCCATTCTTTTAGAGACTCGCTTTCTGCTATAACCCATGGAACTCTGGGAGCCTGAACTATATAGGCTTGGAACTGGTTGGTGAGGCAGAAAGGACATAAGAGTGACTGTTCTATCTGAACAGGTTTCCTTGTGATGGGCAGAACCCTGAGGGAAACACTGAGGTGTGTGCAAAAGCTTTCCTGATTTGACTTAAGTCATTGGGGGTAGGAACCTTTTTTTGGAAGAATTCTGGGGTGACAGGAGGGCCCAGTTTAGGTGGCCAATGAGGGTCTTGGAAAATGTAGAGAAGAATGTAGATTCAATAAAAGCCAGAGGTGACATTACAGGCAGCATTAAAATAATGTAGTTCTTTAGCCTTGGGTTTAGACTTGCCACACTTGAGATGACCCAGGCAAGGAGATTCCATGAAGGCTTGGGAGTTAGAGGTGAGATGAACACAACCAACATGTGATCAACATGGGAGCTGTCTATGTAGAAGTATGTCCTCGCTACAGAGTGAGCCTTCCAAGGTGCCAGCCTCAGGCACAATGGACTACAGGGTGAGCTTGTGTAAGAGGATAATCAATTGAGGGATGATGTGACCACCAAGATCACTGGGGATGGAGACAAAATGGGTGACAGAAAATCCAGGAAGCACCAAAAGGAAGTAAGATAAATTTGAATACATCAAAGGAAACCAGACTCTAAAGCCAAGCTAACAACTCCCCAGAGATGAAGGGCTAATTAATTTACTACAGAGATCCCATAAATCAACAGTGACCTGACAGCCACCCACACTGTGGAAGGACATGAACATGAAAGAAAAAAAGTAACTAACTGTTTAAACTCCATAGAATATGCTAGTCACTGCTTTGAAAAATCCACAGTAGGGCAGAATTGACACTGTTTCTGGTTCTCAGCAATTATTTTTTTCCAGAGATGGGACTTGAACCCAGGAGGTCTCAGGTCCTAGGCAAATATTCTACCATTGAGTCACATCCTTTCCCCCCACTTTTTTGGCTGCATGTATGTCTGCTCACCGTGTTCGACCAGGTGGCTTGAGTGCCTGAGGAGGCCAGAGGAAGAGTGCTCTTAACTGCTGAGCCATCTCTCTAGTCACTTTGTTTCCATAATCTTCCCCCCCCCCCACAGGGTTTCTCTGTATAGCCCTGGCTATCCTGGAACTCACTTTGTAGACCAGGCTGGCCTCGAACTCAGAAATCCACCTGCCTCTGCCTCCCGAGTGCTGGGATTAAAGGTGTGCGCCACCACCGCCCGGCTTGTTTCCATAATCTTAAGTGTTTGCATGCATTGCTGGCATAACACATGATGGGTTGGAAAACTAAATCAAAATAGTAAATGCACAGGGCATTGATGGTATTTCCAATCCTAGACTCTGAGGGGCAGAAATAGAGTTCAAGGTTGGGCTGGAGAGATGGCTCAGTGGTTAAGAGCACCGACTGCTCTTCTGAAGGTCCCGAGTTCAAATCCCAGCAACCACATGGTGGCTCACAACCATCTGTAATGAGATCTGACGCCCTCCTCTGGTGCATCTACATCAGTTCAAGGTTGTCAAACAAACAAATCAAGTTCAAAGCCAGTTGGGTTATACAAGATACTATCCTAAAAATAAAAACCAAAACAACCTCATAAAAATTAAGACACAGTGTCCTACACTGTCCCAGGAATTCCACTTTTAAGTACTCCTGTCTAATAGTAGTGTTCCTCCTTGTGTTAATGACCTATGAAAAGAGTTCTCCAGTACTTCATGAAGCAATCCAAAAGAATTGTTAACAAAGGAGTGAGCACGATGAGCCAGGAGTCTACAGAACTGAAGTCCTGTGGTGACCCCTGCTGTCTGCCAAGCATATGGCATGAAAACAGGAACAGAATAAGGTCATTTGGGCATCCATGATATATATATATATAATGTGTATGTATATGTGACTGCATGAGTTTGTGTAACCATGTGTATTCAGATACCCTAGGAGGTCAGAGGGCATCAGATCCCCTGTGACCTTCCTGAAGTGGGTCTAAGAAGCAGTTAACACCCTAACCACTGAGCCTCTCTCTCTTGCCCCCATTTCCCCCCCTTATAATACATATTTAAGCCCTATCGTTTGTTTATTGGTGTGTGTGTGCACTTATGCTACAGGACACATGTGGAGGTCAGAGGACCATCCGCAGGATTTGGTCTTTTCTTTCACCATGGGGATTCTGGTGAACCATCTCACCAAGCAAGGCTTGTTCTTATTTATTTTTATTTATTTTTGAGACAGAGTCTCACTATGCATCCCTGGCTGTCTTAGAACTCACTATGCAGACCAGTGGCTTCGAACCTCCCAAGTGCCCCTGCCTCTCAAGTGCTGGGACTAAAGGTGTGTGTCACTATGCCTGGCTTGTTCATTAAAAATCTATTTTTAGGCTTATTTTGTGTGTATGGCTGTTTTGCCTTCATGTATGTCTGTATATCATGTGCATGCCTGGGTCCAGAGGAGGCCAGAAAGGGTGTTGGATCCCTGGAACAGGAGTTAAGATGGTTGTGAGGCATTCATTTTTTTCCAGCTCCAGGGTTGTTCATTTTAAAACACTGTTTTTATTTTATTTTATTTATTTATTTATTTATTTATTTATTTATTTATTTATTTATTTTTGGTTTTTCGAGACAGGGTTTCTCTGAATAGCCCTGGCTGTCCTGGAACTCACTTTGTAGACCAGGCTGGCCTCGAACTCAGAAATCTGCCTGCCTCTACCTCCCGAGTGCTGGGATTAAAGGCATGCGCCACCACACCCGGCTACTGTTTTTATTTTGAGACAGGGTCTGCATAGCCCTGGCTTGCCTGAAACTCATCATATAGACAAGGCTGGCCTTGAATTCATAGAGCTCTTCAGGCTCCATGTACTAGAATTAAATGTGTGCCCCACTATGTCTCCATATATGTGCATGTCTATGTGCATGTGAATGCAGTGAAGTCAGAGCTCAGAAGAGAGGATGGGGCCCCCTGGAGCCAGATGTACAGGGAGGAGTGTGCTGCCTGACCTGGGTGCTAGGAATACAATCTCAGGCCTCTGGAAACAGTATGCTCTCTCATCTGCTGTGCAATCTCTCTGGCTCCTTAAACATTTTCTTTTTTTTTTTTTAAACTTTTCTTGCCAGTGCATAGTGGTGCATGCCTATTATCTCAGATACTTTTGGTGTCTGAGGCAGAAAGACTAACATAAATTTGATACCAGTTCTGAGTACAAGTGGGATCAAGACTCCCTGGATACATAGAGAAAAACAACAAGAAAGAAAGAAATCAAACTAAAAAATTGCGCACGTACGTGTACACACACACACTCCAAATAACAAAAATCCTTTCATCTTTAAATTATTTTATTTTATATATGTATGGGTGTTTTGCCTGTATGTATGTCTGTGTACTATGTGTGTGCAGTGCCTGCAATGGCCAGCCAGATTCTCTGGGACAGTTTTGAGCCACCATGTGGGCACTGGGAATTAAACCTAGGTCCTCTGGAAGAGCAACCTGTACTTTTAACCATTGAGCCATCTCTTCAGCTCCATTAAAAAAACAAAAACAAAAAAACCTTTTCATCTTTCTGCTTTTTTGTTTTTGGTATAAATCAACAGGTCCATGTAGCCCTGGCTGGTCTGGAACTTGCTAGGTAGACCAGGTTGTCTTTAAATCCACAGAAATCTTCTTGCCTTTGCCTGCCCAGGGCTGGGATTAAGGGTCTGTAATCTTGGGCTGCCATTTCTGGTGTGCTGTGTGCTTCTGAAACAGTGTTTCACTACGTACCCTACACTTGTTGGACTGTGTTCATAAAAGGCTTCTGAGCACCTGGCTGTACAGGTATATGTTGGTTAACTAAAGGGACAACTCTACAAAAAGGTGTTGTCAAGTGGTTTTGGTTTTTACATTAAAATAATTATTTTTGCTGTGGATATGTATATATGGCCACATGCATTCCATGATGTAATATGTAGAGGTCAGAAGACAACACATAGGAAGTGATTTTCTCCTTCCACCATGTGGGTTGCAGAGATTGAACTCAAGTTGTTGGCTTAGGAGCAAGTGCTTTCTTCTTGAGCCATCTTGCCAGCCCTAACTTTTGAGACAGGAACTCACATTACAGTGCAAGCTGGCCTTGAAGACATGCAATCCTCTAGCTTCTGCCTAACTCCTGCCTCCACCTCCCAAGTGTGTAGAACCATATCGAGCTTTGGCAATATGCTAAGATAATTGTTGTGGTCTGGGCTGACCAACACACTGTTATGCAGTGTATGATTATATTGTGTCTGCTCTTTTGCATACAGATTCCTTCTGGAAGGCACAGACAGAACTTGTCATGTTGACTGCTAGACACTGATGGGGCACTGCACTGTTGTGTACCATTTGGAGTTTTCACCATGTGAATGCATTAACTATGGATGCTGTCCTGAGCTCATATAACTTTGTGAAACTAGCTTGCTTTTGCCTCCTGGCAGGCTGGTTTCATATGAGCAGGACTACTACCTGCTAACTATGGAGGACAAGCCCTGGGTGCAAAGTGCTGATGCTGATTTAGAAAGGGTGGTCCTGCTGAGTCAATTCTGACTCAGGATAAGTCAAATCATTACTGCTCTTAGGCTAGGCTGCAGCTAACCAGGATACATCCCAAATGCAGGGAGTCCAGGACACTGAGATGTTGCTTGACTGCGCACACCAGTACATACTGCTACCCAAAGCAGCTGGTAGAATGGCTCTATGAAGACAGGCTCTCTTTACTTTCTTGCTTGCTGATGTATCACAGTGTATCAAACTACTTCTGCCTTGTGTCTTTAGTGGAGTCATTTGTCATTAGCCTGCCAATGCTGTCCCTTACATGGTGTTAACATTTAAAATAGCATCATAATGAAGTGCTAAAAAGATCTCTGGGAGTATAAATCTAATAGTAGAGTGCATGTTTAGCATGTGCAAAAGTCTAGGGTTCAATCCCTGGTACGTACGTGTGTGTGTGTGTGTGTGTGTGTGTGTGTGTGTGTGTGTGTATAAACACATATACACACAAAGAAACACACCACACCACCAAAATCACTAATATGGCTGGGGGTTTGTCTCAGCTGGTAAAATGCTGGTGGCATGCATGAAGCCATTCTATTCCCATCACTGCATAAACCAGGGGAGGTATCCTAGTCCGTAATCCCAGCACTTGGTAAGTAGAGGCAGGAGCATCAGTTGTTCAAGGTCAATCTCAACTACATACTGAGTTACAAGCCACCCTAGGATATAGTAGACCCTCTCCCAATAACCAAAACTCCATCTGCCACAGAAGGCACAGCTGGAGGATGAAGCAAGCGGCCAAGGGGCATGCCAGGAATCATGGAGGCGAAGATGAATTGATGCTTGGAAACAAGGTTGTCTACAGCAAGAGCAGCCGGAGGANGTGGGGCTGAAGCAGTACTGCCAATGTGCCTGCAAGAGAGCTGAGAGACTGGAGCTGTGGGTGAAGAGGGAAGTGGGTCCAAGCAGGACCAAGTGGTCCCTGTGCAACACAAGCAGGGCTGGTCAGGGCAGGTGAATTCTGAGGCAGCAGCAGGCGCTTATGCTGGATGCTCTTTTCTGCCTTAGGGTGCTGCCAAGCCTGATGGCCTGAGTTGGAGCCTGAGGATTCACATTGTGGAGAAAGAAAACTGACTCCTGCAATTTGTCATCCAAATTCTATGTGTGTGCTGTGACACACAACACATGTTGGAACTCACACACAACAAAGGGGGTGGAAAATTGGCGTGATAACATTAGAGGACCATCCCAGAGCCCAAGAGCCGCCATGGTCAATCACATCATGCTCCAAGAAACATTTCAAGACAATTCGCTACCAGTGAGATATGTGAATTCCAAATAGAGAGGGCCTATCAACAGAAGCAATTAAAAAAAATCCTGAGAATGAGTCCGACAGAACAGTATTAGGATTGAGAGTAGAGCTCAGCGGTAAAATTCCAGCCTAGGAGGTGCTAACACATTGGCTCAGTGGTGGGACAAAGGCCTGGAATCCACCAGGGAAAGGATGGAGGCATGGCTCAATAGTAGAGTTCTTATCCATAATCCACTGGTGGGAAACTGGGGGTGTAGTTCAGTGATAGTGTGCTTACGTAGCATGCACAATCCCTGAGCTCCAATAATGGAAAAATAAACCACCTAACAAGGACTAGACAGATATGTTTCAGACCTGTAACCTTTCAGAGTTTTACTTCCCATAGCAGAACTCACAGGATGATGCATGCACATAAGGAAGTAAACCAAGAAAGAGAGGAGCCTGGATGACCTGGCAGAAGTCTGGTCTGTCCTCAGTAGGTGCCTATGTTGTGTCTGAACTACTCTTGCCTTGTCTACTATTAAGCTACTATCGGTCCCAAACTTCCCTATTCTGTTATCCAACAGGCAAGAGGCACAACCGAATGTGGAGGTCATTTAGAACGCTTTGACTGGGAGAGGCTGTTTTCAAGAAGGTATTATGATTCAAGGCAAAGTCAGAAAGAGCCAAGGGGTCAGAGGCAGAGAAGGCTAACGGAAGCACCGCAGTGACTGGGCTGTCTTGAGTAGGGACAGAGGGCTCAGAGATGTAGTGGAACACGAGGAGGATTCAGTCCCACCTCCTCCATATCACTAACCTGGTGAAAAGATGCCCCCTACTTCCTCATGCCACAGGGGCATTGGGTCCTTGCTCCATGGGGGCACATCAGGCTCAGTGTCACTGTGAGGAGAGGTCTGGTCCCGTGTTGTCTCATGGCCCTGAAACCACAGAGGTCAATGCTGGACTGTGCCTGGTTGGCTTCAGAGGACCTATCTGACACCCACCCATTATAGACTCATAGGGCAGAGGGTCACTTACATTCTGTATAGGTCTCACCTGGGCCTCCTTCAGGAGGAGAGTGGCTGCAGCCTCTTGAGCAGCAGGAAGAGGCCCAGACTCCAGGAGCTCTAGGGAGAAAAAGTGGGGTCAGGCAGCTGAAGAAAGTCTCTACTTTTCTTAGAGGTGCTAGGTTCCAGACATAAGGGAGATATGGGCACAGTCTCGAAGCTGGGAAAGACAAGGTAGGGCAGCTGAAGGCCCAGTGGGAATGGTGTCAAATAGGTTTTTCTGGAAGCACTGGTTTGTGCATCTGTGTCTCCGTGAGTCAGCCTGTCCCATGATGCTTGGAAATGGGGCCATGGTGGTCAGGGACAGTGTCTGTGCTGGCAGGACTGCAGGGGAGAGAAAGGCCAGAGGCACACTGGAACTATTTTATCAGTGGAGTGGAGTAGCTTTGACCAGCTAGGGTTTAGGGCCTGCCCACTTTGCCTGCTCTCACCTGGATTCCCCAGCAACTCTGTCTCCTCTTTCATTTGTAGGTCCAGTGGCAGTTCCTGCATGGCTCCTTGGGGAGTCTCAGCCCCAGGGTCTGGAGTCTGAAGCTTAATGTGAGGTCTTGGCTGGAAGCTGGAGGGTTCCATCTTCTCTGATAGGACTTCCTTGCCCTGTACCTGGACTGTGACCTATGGAGATGCACAGACCAGGGAGAGAGTGGGACTGGGCACAACCCATGGTCTATG
Source organism: Mus minutoides (assembly GCA_902729485.2). Lineage (NCBI taxonomy): Eukaryota > Metazoa > Chordata > Mammalia > Rodentia > Muridae > Mus > Mus minutoides. The sequence continues at coordinate 424,041 of LR750321.1, read as the reverse complement.
GGCACCAACTCCGATGTAGACTGACTAGGTCATCCAAAGTCCTGAACTTCCCCTTCCCCTCTTTTGACCCTGAGCAGAAAGCAAAAGGACTATTTGCTGGTAGAGGGGATTGCATGGTACCCTTTGTGTCTCATCTAGCTTTGGGGATGACAGATAATACAGGAATGAGTTCTTGTCCTGAGATGCCTCACAAAGGATCTGTTATAGGTGGACACATCTGTATGACCAAGGAGCATGTCTGGCTGTGCATGGCACTCCTAGAGTGAGACAAAACATGGCAATGCTCCAGCCCCGACCTTCTATTCAGTTTCTGACTCACCCATTTTCGAGGTCCATCAAGCTCCCATCGAAGTCTGTCAACCAAGGCAGCAGCTTCTTCAGGGCTGCCTGGCCACTGCCCCTGCACATGGGCCTGGATCTCAGGAGGCAGTGCACCCAGGAACTGCTCCAGCACCAAGAGCTCCAGCACCTGTTCCTTGGAATGTACTTCTGGGCGTAGCCACTGGTGACACAGTTCTCGGAGCTGGGCCAGGGCTTCCTGAGGACCTACTGCATCCTCATACCGGAAGCACCGGAAGCGTAGACGTGCAGCCTCAGGGCCTGGGTCCCACGATATATCTTCTCTCTCATGGTCGTTGTCAGAGTCCTCCAGCTTCACCACAGCAGGCTCATTTTCTGGGGGTGTATAGCCTGAGGAACCCAGCACAGTGGGTCTCATCAGGAGAACCAGATCAGGTCTTTGAGGCCAGTGTCTGTCCCTAGGGAAGGAATAGTACCAGGCATGTGTAATAAGGACAGCCAGGGACAGCGAATGCTTACTGAGTGCCATGCTGTGTCCTTTCATCCTGAGACCTTCTCCATGAAGAGGACTCCCGAGGGAACAGGCACTGACAGGCCAGCCACACCCCAGAGATCAGTGGGAACTCTATATGAGCCATGTGCTTTGTAGACCTTATTTCATCCGGGCCTATATAGTAGTGTCTGGTAGCTTACTCTGTTCTAAATACAGGCTGTTGCTTAAGCTTAGAAACATTTCTCTTCCCTACATCCTATTCTTTTCTATAGCTGCCTCTCTACTTGCATTCAGACATCAGTACCACTTCTGCCTCTTCCTGGACTCCCAATAAGAGTCCCTGTGGAGAGCCTTTTGGGGTGGGACAAACAAGTCCCTTAATGTTTTCTACCCAGTCTTGGACTTAGCCCCTCTCTCAGGCCCCAACATTCCTTTCCCAATGTGGCATCAAGGGGACACCCCTACTCCACCCAATCCCCCATCTCAGATTCTCTCAGGCCAACAGTTTTTCATATATCTCCAATACCAGAAGCTAACTCATCACATCCAACAGCGATATAAGTCTTCAGCTCTCTAATTTAGTTGGTTGGGAGGTGACTAGGGGACTTCTGGGTACCCTTAAAGGCTCCCAACTCATTAGACCAACAGTCTGCAAGAATACTTCTTTTGCTGTGCCTATGTGAGCTATAGTTTCCTCTCCTTTAAATAGGACTGACTTCTCCTATGATACTTTCTGCAACTGGGACTTTGTGAAAATCTAAATTAACTATTGGGGTGGCATCAACTTAGAGAGGCAGCTTGATTTCTGTGGGTTACACCTCTGCTCTTTAAGGTGCTAAGTCAACTCGAAACCCTGAGAGAAACTTGGAAAAGCCACAAAGCAAGAAGAGGAGGTTACGGAAATACATTTCCCAGAAGTCTAAGCGAGCATCATCGCTTTAGGGTGCCAATGTGTCTGGTCGCCGTGGCACCTGTGGCGATCAGCGCGGTAGCGCGTCAGCACAGGGCCGGTTTGCAAGGAGTTCCTGGACCCCTACCGGCGCTCCGGGTCTAGCTGGACAGCTGGAATCCCAGAGTCCACTCTACCCAGATTCCTCCCAAGGCCTTGAGGTGAAGGGACTCCAGCCTTCCTTCAATGCTCCGAGGGAGGCTGTGCGCTCGTGAACATGCGCACTCCCTGCTCCATATCAAACTACATTTCCCAGAGTGCTCTGCGCGCAGCTCCAAGCCCTTCTGCCCTTCCCCCACCCCAGCCTCCGTTTCTACCCTTCTTCCCGTCCCTAGGGGATTGCGCTGGTTGCAATAATCAGCTCGCACTCCTGGACGTCTCTTCCCACACTCCCGGTCACGAATTCAGGCGTCAGGGCCCCGTCGACGTGCACAATCCTCTCGGGGGGCAACGGATTCTAGCACCGCCTTCCAGACTGCGCATGCCCCCACCACTTTTTTTTTCTTTTTTCTTTTTTCTTTTTGGTCAGTTCTCTACGGGCCTTCCTGGGATTTGCAGGGTTCTGCACCAATCACCGCTCTCACTAGGACGCCGTCTCCCCGACTCCATGGCAACCACGGGTTCGAAAAAGAGCGTCGGCTGGGCTACCTCCGGAACCACTGAAAGAAAGGCTTAGCAAAATGCTTTCTGGGAGTCGTAGTCTGGAGGGTGGGGTGTGTGTGTGTGTGTGTGTGTGTGTGTGTGTGTGTGTGTGTGTGTGTGTGTGTGTGTGTGTGTGTGTGTGTGTGTGTGTGTGTGTGTGTGTGTGTGTGTGCGCGCGCGCGCGCGCGCAAACGCAGCACCGTATCTCTTTTGTATTTCTGCACGGTGGGTAGGAGTGCGCGAGACTCCATGGTGAGAGTGTGTGTGTGTGTGTGTGTGTGTGTGTGTGTGTGTGTGTGTGTGTGTGTGCGCGCGTGCGCGCGCAAACGCAGCACCGGATCTCTTGTATTTCTGCACGGTGGGTAGGAGTGCGCGAGACTCCATGGTGACCAGTGGACCAAACTTGGCGGTATCCTAGGCAACGACCTGACTACTTGGTTTAGGAAAGGTCAGGTTCTGTGGCGAGGCCAAGGGGAAGGGACAGTGACAGGGACAGGGACACAAATACCCAACGAGATGTCTATACAGGAAGGCAGATATACCCGCATAGAGAGTCGGTGGAAAGGATGAGAGGTAAGGGAAGATTGTGAGGGGGAGACTGGATGCTAGGAGAGACTGAATATAAGTGAACACACAGAGAGAGATATGGTGTGAATGAGAAGGGGGGGGTGTTATTCATTAGAATCAGAGTTAGAACTCGAGTCATGTCAGAAAATTTAGGAAGAAGAGAGAAACAGAAAGGGATTGGGATTAGGAAAGTGAGACATCTATACTCTAGGGTCCAACCCAGAGTACAAAGGCAAGTGGGGAGAAATTAGAGATATAGTAAAGATGTTTATAGAGATACGGTAAAACGGACATATAGGTTTCAAAGATTGAGATGGCAACAAAAAGAGTTAGATGTGCGCCGGGCGTGGTGGCTCAGGCCTTTAATCCCAGCACTCGGGAGGCAGAGACAGGTGGATTTCTGAGTTTGAGGCCAGCCTGGTCTACAAAGTGAGTTCCAGGACAGTCAGGGCTATACAGAGAAACTCTGTCTCGAAAAACCAAAAAGAGTTAGATGTTAGATGTGCGTGTGGGGGAAACATTTTCAGAGAAAACTCACACGTACAAAAAATGACAAGACACGTACAAAAAATGACACGACACTAGAAAGAGGACTGGGAGTCCTCTAGTTTCCTAGCATCATTTACCAAACAGTTTTGGGACACCTGACTACTTAAACATAGCAGCACCCCCCTCCCCCATTTGATTGAAGTCGTAACACTACTCTGGTAGAAATTGACTTACAAGAAGCTGACAGGTGCTGGGCGTGGTGGCGCACGCCTTTAATCTCAGCACTCGGGAGGCAGAGGCAGGTGGATTTCTGAGTTCGAGGCCAGCCTGGTCTACAAAGTGAGTTCCAGGACAGCCAGGGCTATACAGAGAAACCCTGTCTCAAAAAAAAAAAAAAAAAAAAAAAGAAGCTGATAGGTTACACATGAGTTCTGCCCAGCCATCACCTGGAAGGTAGCTAAATATCTCTTTATCCCTACACCTAACCTTTTGTGGTATTTCAGATTCATTTGTTGCATCGTCCTGGAACTACCTTTTGCTACCTTTCTGTTTTTCTTGAGGTAGTGGAAGCCAGATGCTGGGGGGAAAACCTAGCTCAGAGAGGTAGAAAAAGCACCCAGGTGACCTTCTTTCTCAGCTGAAGTTCCACCACAAATTTTCTCTGTCCCAAGAAACCTTCAAACTGAATGTCGCCCCCTTCTACTTTCTGAATGTCTATATGTCCTTTCTAGGTCTGGGTTACTTCTCTCAGAATGATCATTTCTAGTTCCATTTATTTGCCTGCAAATTTAATGATGTCCTTGGGTTTTTTATTTAAAAAACAGGATAATTTATTTTATAAAGCAGGATATCCTAAGACAGGCTTGGAACTTTAGCACCGAGAAGACTGGGGCAGCAGCAGCATGAGTTTGAGGTTGTCCTGAGCTGCATAGTGAGACCTCATTCAGAAAAGAGGCCTATTATTATTATTATTATTATTATTATTATTATTATTTTAACTTGAAAGAAGATCCAACTTTATGAAGTTTCCAAGAAAATCTCACCATAGAAGATATATATTTCATGGGGAAAAATTATGTAAAAAGCTATACAAAACATTTGAAACTAGAAAACAAGAAAGCATAACTACTTTGATATCAGATATTAAATCAAAATTGAATCAAAACTTGTCAGAAGAGATAAAGCTACATCATGCTTATAAAACAACCCATCAGAATTGCTTTATAATTTTAAACATATATATTTCAAGCATGATTTCACCTAATTCCATCCAACAGAAATTACCAGATGTAAATCCACGGGTCAACTCCAAGATATTTCAAACTTCACTGTTTCTAAGAGACAGCACATGTGGATGAACGGTAAACATCTATGGAATATTTTCCAAAAAATCTATATGTAGTTGTTCAGTGGCCATGGATGAACTGGGTTACCTGAAAGGGGGGCTGGAGATAAAAAAAGGACAGGGTGGGAGAGAAGAATGAAACCAAGACAAAGTTTCTGATCAAGGCTCAAAGTTTAATATTCAGATTGTGTTTATATAGGGAGTGCCCACAGACCCCATCCTTTGTTTCTGCTGGATTATGTTACAAAGCAAGCTCAGCTTGCAGTCAACTCCTCAAAACTCCTGTAGGAAATTGCAAATGTGGGAGGCCAGAGGACTCTACCTAGGTTGTAGAACCATTGTGGCAAGCACTCAAGGTTTGTTTAGCCTACTCAAGGCTGGAGAAAGGGCACAGCTATACACTATTCATTCCTCTCAGCAACTTGTGGGACTTTATCCAAAATATACAACATATTCTAACACAGAGCAAGTCTAATTGAACATAGGAATTCTGAGATAATACATTATATTCTTTTTGGTTGTAATGGAAAAAATCCTAGATGAAAACATCAACAACACTACAGGCAGCACATAAACACAGAACTATTAAGCAACACAGCATTGTGTAATCAATGATTGGATGATGAATGAATTCCCAAAGAATTTTAAAAATTAAAACTGTGTAAAACAGAATAAAATGCAAACCACAACATACAAAAAATCTGTGAGATCTACTTAAAATAGCTCTAAAAGGAAATGCTATTAAAATACATATTTTGGAGGAAAAGTGCACACATAGGAAATTGAGAGATCTAAATTAAATAAATGGCACACCTAAGGTCTAATAAAAACAAACTAACAAACAAAAACAAACCCTGTATCAATAGGTGGGGAGAAATTATTAAGATTATAGAATAAGTTAATGAAATTAAAAAAATCAATGAGAAGAGTTGATTCTTTGAAAAAATAAGCAAGATTTACAAATTCTCAGCCAAATTAACAGAAAGAGTGAAGACCTAAATGAATAAACTTAAAAGACTGATATCAAAACAAATACCAATGAAATTCAAAAAATGTAATGCTGACTATCTTTGTCTCTGAGTTGCATTTCCTGTATGCAGGAAAATGCTGGGTCCTGTTTACAAATCCAGTCTCTAAGTCTATGCCTTCTTATTGGGGAATTGAGTCCACTGATGTTAAGAGATATTAAGGAATAGCGGTTGTTGCTTCCTGCTACTTTTGATGTTATATTTGTGAGGCTATCTTCTTTTTTTTTTTCTCAATTTTTTTAGATATTTTCTTCATTTACATTTCAAATGTTATCCAGAAAGTTCCCTTTACCCTCCCCCATCCCCGCCCTGCTCCCCTACCCACCCACTCCCACATCTTGGCCCTGGCTTCCCCTGTACTGGGGTATATAAAGTCTGCATGACCAAGGGGCCTCTCTTCCCAATGATGGCCAACTAGGCTTACTTCTTCTATACATGCAGCTAGAGACATGAGCTCTGGGGGTACTATTTAGTTCATGTTATTCTTCCACCTATAGGGTTGAAGACCCCTTCAGCTCCTTGGGTACTTTCTCTAGCTCCTTCCTAGGGAGTCCTGTGTTCCATTTAATAGCTGACTGTGAGCATCCACTTCTGTGTTTTCCAGGCACTGGTATAGCCTCCCATGAGACAGCTATATCAGGGCCCTTTCAGCACTATCTTGCTGGCATATACAATAGTGTCTGTGTTTGGTGGCTGATTATGGGTTGGATCCCCGGCTGCCGCAGTCACTGGTTGGTCCATCCTTTTGATTCAGCTCCACACATGATCTCTGTAACTCCTTCAATGTGTGCTTTGTTCTTAATTCTAGGAAGGAGCGAAGTGTCCACATTTTAATCTTCATTCTTCTTGATTTTCATGTGTTTAGTAAGTTGTATCTTGGGTAGTCTAGGTTTCTGGGCTAATATCCACGTATCAGTGAGTACATGCTATGTGAGTTCCTTTGTGATTGGGTTACCTCACTTAGGATGAAACCCTCCAGATCCATCCATTTGCCTTGGAATTTCATATATTCATTGTTTTTAATAGCTGAGTATTACTCCATTGTGGAAATGTACCAATTTTTTTGTATCCATTGCTCTGTTGAGGGACATCTCGGTTCTTTCCAGCCTCTGGCTATTGTGAATAAGGCTGCTAAGAACATAGTGGAACATGTGTCCCTATTACCAGATGGAAAATCATCTGGATATATGCCCAGGAGAGGTATTGGAGGATCTTCCAGTAGTACTATGTCCAATTTTCTGAGGAACCGCCAGACTGATTTCTTAGTGGTTGAACAAGCTTGCAGTCCCACCAACAGTGGAGGAGTGTTCCCCTTTCTCCACATCCTCACCAGCATCTGCTGTCACCTGAATTTTTGATCTTAGCCATTCTTACTTGTGTGAGGTAGAATCTCAGGGTTGTTTTGATTTGCATTTCCCTGATGATTAAGTATGTTGAACATTTTTCAAGTGCTTCTCAGCCATTCGGTATTCCTCAGTTGAGAATTCTTTGTTTAACTCTGTGCCCCACTTTTTAATGGGGATATTTGATTTTCTGGTGTCCACCTTCTTGAGTTCTTTATATATATTGGATATCAGGCCCCTATCTGATTTAGGATTGGTAAAGATCCTTTCCCAATCTGTTGGTGGCCCTTTTGTCTTGTTGACAGTATCTTTTGTCTTACAGAAGCTTTGCAACTTTATGAGGTCCCATTTGTCAATTCTCGCTCTTACAGCACAAGCCATTGCTGTTCTATTCAGGAATTGTTCCCCAGTGCCCATATCTTCGAGGCTTTTCCCCACTTTCTCCTCTATAAGTTTCAGTGTCTCCGGTTTTATGTGGAGATCCTTAAACCACTTAGACTTGACCTTAGTATAAGGAGATAAGAATGGATCAATTCCCAGTCTTCTACATGATAGCCGCCAGTTGTGCCAGCACCATTTGTTGAAAATGCTGTCTTTTTTCCACTGGATAGTTTTAGCTCCCTTGTCAAAGATCAGGTGACCATAGGTGTGTGGATACATTTCTGGGTCTTCGATCCTATTTCATTGATCTACCTGTCTGTTGCTGTACCAGTACCATGCAGTTTTTATTACAATTGCTCTGTAGTATAGCTTGAGGTCAGGCATGGTGATTCCACCAGAGGTTCTTTTATTGTTGAGAAGAGTTTTTGCTAGTCTAGGTTTTTTGTTATTCCAGATGAACTTGCTAATTGTCTTTTCTAGATCCTTGAAGAATTGAGTTGGAATTTTGATGGGGATTGCATTGAATCTGTAGATAGCATGACAGCCATTTTTACTATATTGATTCTGCCAATCCATGAGCATGGGAGATCCTTCCATCTTCTGAGATCTTCCTCAATTTCTTTCTTCAGAGACTTGAAGTTCTTATACAAATCTTTCACTTCCTTCATAAGAGTCACACCAAGATATTTTATATTGTTAGTGACTATCCTGAAGGGTGTTGTTTCCCTGATCTCTTTCTCAGCCCATTTATCCTTTGTATAGAGAAAGGCCATCGATTTGTTTGAGTTAATTCTTTTTTTTTTCCCCTTGTTCCAGTCAACCTGCTCGCTCGGCTCGACCCTGCTCGCTCGCTCTTGCCGGCTCCGCTCGCTCCCTGCTGCCCGTACGGCCCCTCCCCCTCGCTTGTTCCAGCTGGGCCCCTCTCGCTCCAGTCGGCCCTGCTCGCTCCGATTGGCACTGCTTGCTGTCGTTGGCCCTGCTCGTTCCAGCCGTCCCCGTTCGGCTTCGCTCACTCCGGACAGCCTTGCTTGCTCCGGTTGGTCTCTCTGGTCCAAGGATTCATTTCTTATTATTCTTCATAAGTACGCTGTAGCTGACTTCAGACACACCAGAGGAGGGTGTCAGATCTTGTTACAGGTGGTTGTAAGCCACCATGTGGTTGCTGGGATTTGAACTCATCACCTTCTGAAGAGCAGTCGGGTGCTCTAAGTGGCTGAGCCATCTCACCAGCCCCTTGAATTAATTCTATATCCAGCTACTGCACTGAAGCTGTTTATCAGGTTTAGGAGTTCTCTGGTGGAGTTTTGGGGTCACTTATATATACTATCATATCATCTGCAAATAGCGATAATTTGACTTCTTCCTTTCCAATTTGTATCCCCTTGACCTCCTTTTGTTGTCGAATCGCTCTGGCTAGGACTTCAAGTACTATATTGAATAGGTAGGGAGAAAGTGGGCAGCCTTGTCTGGTCCCTGATTTTAGTGGGATTTCTTCCAGTTTCTCTCCATTTAGTTTGATGTTGGCCACTGGTTTGCTGTAGATTGCTTTTATCATGTTTAGATATGGGTCTTGAATTCCTGATCTTTCCAAGACCTTTATCATGAATGGGTGTTGGATTTTGTCAAATGCTTTCTCAGCATCTAAGGAGATGATCATGTGGTTTTTATCTTTGATTTTGTTTATATAGTGTATTACGTTGATGGATTTCCATATATTAAACCATCCCTGCATTCCTGGGGTGAAGCGTACTTGGACATGATGGATGATCGTTTTGATGTGTTCTTGGATTCGGTTGGCGAGAATTTTGTTGAGTATTTTTGCATCGATATTCATGAGGGAAATTGGTCTGAAGTTCTCTATCTTTGTTGTATCTTTATGTGGTTTAGGTATCATAGTAATTGTGGCTTCATAGAATGAATTGGGTAGTGTACACTCAGATTCTATTTTGTTGAATACTTTGAGAAGAACTGGAATTAGGTCTTCTTTGAAGGTCTGATAGAACTCTGCACTAAACCCATCTGGTCCTGGGCTTTTTTTTGCTTGGGAGACTATTAATGACTGCTTCTATTTCTTTAGGAGATATAGGACTGTTTAGATCATTAATCTGATCCTGGTTTAACTTTGGATCTTGGTATCTGTCTAGAAAGTTATCCATTTCATCTAGATTTTCCAATTTTTTTGAATATAACCTTTTGTAGAAGGATCTAATGGTGCTTTGAATTTTCTCAGGATCTGTTGTTATGTCTCCCTTTTCATTTCTGATTTTGTTAATTAGGATGCTATCCATGTGCCCTCTAGTGAGTCTGGCCAAGGGTTTATCTATCTTGTTGACTTTCTCAAAGAACCAGCTCCTGGTTTGATTGATTCTTTGAATAGTTCTTTTTGTTTCCACGTGGTTGATTTCACCCCTGAGTTTGATTATTTCCTGCTGTCTACTCCTCTTAGGTGAATTTGCTTCCATTTGTTCTAGAGCTTACAGATGTGCTGCCAAGCTACTAGTGTATGCTTTCTCTCTCTCTCTCTCTCTCTCTCTCTCTCTCTCTCTTTTTAGTAACTCAGAGCTATGAGTTTACCTCTTAGAAATGCTTTCATTGTGTCCCATAAGTTTGGGTCTGTTGTGGCTTCATTTCCATTAAACTCTAGAAAGTCTTTAATTTCTTTTTTTATTTCTTCCTTGACCAAGGTATCATTGAGTAGATTGTTGTTCAGTTTCCACGTGAATGTTGGTGTTCTGTTACTTATGTTGTTATTGAAGAACAGCCTTATTCCACGGTGATCTCATAGGATGCATGGGACAATTTCAATAGTTTTGAATCTGTCGAGGCCTGTTTTGTGACCAATTATATGGTGAATTTTGGAGAAGGTGCCATGAGGTGCTGAGAAAAGGGTATATCCTTTTGTTTTAGGATGAAACATTCTGTAGATATCTGTCAAATCCTTTTGTTTCGTAGCCTCTGTTAGTTTGACTGTGTCTCTGTTTAGTTTCTGTTTCCAGGATCTGTCCATTAATGAGAGTGGGGTGTTGAAGTCTCCCACTATTATTGTGTGAGATGCAATTTGTGTTTTGAGATTTACTAAGGTTTCTTTCTTTCTTTCTTTCTTTCTTTCTTTCTTTCTTTCTTTCTTTCTTTCTTTCCTTCCTTCCTTCCTTCCTTCCTTCCTTCCTTCCTTCCTTCCTTCCTTCCTTCCTTTCTTTCTTTCGTTTTTCGAGACAGGGTTTCTCTGTGTAGCCTTGGCTGTCCTGGAACTCACTCTGTAGACCAGGCTGGCCTCGAACTCAGAAATCCGCCTGCCTCTGCCTCCCGAGTGCTGGGATTAAAGGCATGCACCACCACGCCCGGCTCCCTACTAAGGTTTCTTTAATGAATGTGGCTGCCCCTGCATTTGGAGCAAAATATATTCAAAATTGAGAGTTCCTCTTGGAAGATTTTACCTTTGATGACTATGAAGTGCCCTTCTTTGTCTTTTTTATAATTTTCGGTTGAAAGTCTATTTTGTTCGATATTAGAATGGCTACCCCAGCTTTTTTCTTCGCACCGTTTGTTCGGAAAATTTTTTTCCAGCCTTTCACTCGAGGTAGTGTCTGTCTTTTTTCCTGAAGTCAGTTTCCTGTAAACAGCAAAATGTTGGGTCCTGTTGTGTAGCCAGTCTGATAGTCTATGTCTTTTTATTGGGGAATTGAGTCCATTGTTATTAAGAGATATTAATGAACAGTAATTGTTGCTTCCTGTCATTTTTGTTTTTAGAGTTGGGATTTTGTTCTTGTGGCTGTCTTCTTTTAGGTTTGTTGACGGATTACTTTCTTGCTTTTTCTAGGGCATAGTTTCTGTACTTGCATTGGTGTTTATCTGTTATTATCCTTTGAAGGGCTGGATTCATGGAAAGATATTGTGTGAATTTGCTTTTGTCTTGGAATACTTTGGTTTCTCCATCTCTGGTAAATGAGAGTTTTGCTGGGTATAGCAGCCTGGGCTGGCATTTGTGTTCTCTTAGTGTTTGAATAATATCTGTCCATGATCTTCTGGCTTTCATAGTCTCTGGTGAGAAGTTTGCAGTAATTCTAATAGGCCTGCCTTTATATGTTACTTGACCTTTTTCTCTTTTTTTTTTTTTTTTTTATCCATTTCTCTGTTGAGGGACATCTGGGTTCTTTCCAGCTTCTGGCTATTATGAATAAGGCTGCTATGAACATAGTGGAACATTTGTCCTTATTACCAGATGGAACCTCTTCTAGATATATGCCCAGTAGAGGTATTGTAGGATCTTCCGGTAGTACTATGTCCAATTTTCTGAGGAACCGCCAGACTGATTTCCAGAGTGGTTGAACAAGCTTGCAGTCCCACCAACAGTGGAGGAATGTTCCCCTTTCTCCATATCCACGCCAGCATCTGCTGTCACCTGATTTTTTGATCTTAGCCCTTCTTACTGGAGTGAGGTGGCATCTCAGGGTTGTTTGATTTGCATTTCCCTGATGATTAAGGATGTTGAACATTTTTTCAGGTGCTTCTCAGCCATTCGGTATTCCTCAGTTGAGAATTCTTTGTTTAACTCTGTGCCCCACTTTTAAATGGGGATATTTGATTTCTGGTGTCCACCTTCTTGAGTTCTTTATATATATTGGATATCAGTCCCCTATCAGATTTAGGATTGTTAAAGATCCTTTCCCAATCTGTTGGTGGCCCTTTTGTCTTGTTGACAGTATCTTTTGCCTTACAGAAGCTTTGCAACTTTATGAGGTCCCATTTGTCAATTCTTGATCTTACAGCACAAGCCATTGCTGTTCTATTCAGGAATTGTTCCCCAGTGCCCATATCTTTGAGGCTTTTCCCCACTTTCTCCTCTATAAGTTTCAGTGTCTCTGGTTTTATGTCGAGATCCTTCAACCTCTTAGACTTGACCTTAGTACAAGGAGATAAGAATGGATCAATTCCCAGTCTTCTACATGATAGCCGCCAGTTGTGCCAGCACCATTTGTTGAAAATGCTGTCTTTTTTCCACTGGATAGTTTTAGCTCCCTTGTCAAAGATCAGGTGACCATAGGTGTGTGGATACATTTCTGGGTCTTCGATCCTATTTCATTGATCTACCTGTCTGTTGCTGTACCAGTACCATGCAGTTTTTATTACAATTGCTCTGTAGTACAGCTTGAGGTCAGGCATGGTGATTCCACCAGAGGTTCTTTTATTGTTGAGAAGAGTTTTTGCTAGTCTAGGTTTTTTGTTATTCCAGATGAACTTGCTAATTGTCTTTTCTAGATCCTTGAAGAATTGAGTTGNTTGAGTATTTTTGCATCGATATTCATGAGGGAAATTGGTCTGAAGTTCTCTATCTTTGTTGTGTCTTTATGTGGTTTAGGTATCAGAGTAATCGTGGCTTCATAGAATGAATTGGGTAATGTACCTTCAGATTCTATTTTGTTGAATAGTTTGAGAAGAACTGGAACTAGGTCTTCTTTGAAGGTCTGATAGAACTCTGCACTAAACCTGTCTGGTCCTGGGCTTTTTTTGGTTGGGAGTTTATTAATGACTGCTTCTATTTCTTTAGGAGATATAGGGTTGTTTAGATCATTAGTGTGATCCTAGTTTAACTTTGGAACTTGGTATCTGTCTAGAAAGTTATCCATTTCCTCTAGACTTTCCAATTTTTAAGAATATAACCTTTTGTAGAAGGATTTGATGGTGTTTTGAATTTCCTCAGGATCTGTTGTTATGTCTCCCTTTTCATTTCTGATTTTATTAATTCGCATGCTATCCCTGTGCCCTCTAGTGTGTCTGGCCAAGGGTTTGTCTATCTTGTTGACTTTTTCAAAGAACCAGCTCCTGGTTCGATTGATTCTTTGGATAGTTCTTTTTGTTTCCACATGGTTGATTTCACCCCTGAGTTTGATTATTTCCTGCTGTCTACTCCTCTTAGGTGAATTTGTTTCCATTTGTTCTAGAGCTTGCAGATGTGCTGTCAAGCTACTAGTGTATGCTCTCTCCATTTTTTTTTTGTAGGAACTCAGAGCTATGAGTTTACCTCTCAGGAATGCTTTCATTGTGTTCCATAAGTTTGGGTATGTTGTGCCTTCATTTTCATTAAACTCTAGAAAGTTTCTTTCTTTATTTCTTCCTTGACCAAGGTATCATTGAGTTGAATGTTGTTCAGTTTCCAAGTGAATGATGGTGTTCTGCTTCTTATGTTGTTATTGAAGAACAGTCTTAGTCCATGGTGATCTGATAGGGTGCCTGGGACAATTGCAATATTTTTGAATCTGTTGAGATCTGTTTTGTGGCCAATTATGTGGTCAATTTTGGAGAAGGTGCCATGAGGTGCTGAGAAAAAGGTATATCCTTTTGTTTTACGATGAAATATTCTGTAGATATCTGTTAAGTTTCATAGCCTCTGTTAGTTTGACTGTGTCTCTGTTTAGTTTCTGTTTCCAGGATCTGTCCATTGATGAGAATGGGGTGTTGAAGTCTCCCACTATTATTGTGTGAGATGCAATGTGTGTTTTGAGCTTTACTAAAGTTTCTTCAATGAAAGCGGCTGCCCTTGCATTTGGAGCATAGATATTCAGGATTGAGAGTTCCTCTTGGAAGATTTTGCCTTTGATGAGTATGAAGTGCCCCTCTTTGTCTTTTTTGATAATTTTGGGTTGAAAGTCTGTTTTATTCGATATTAGATTGGCTACCCCAGCTTTTTTCTCCGGACCGTTTGCTTGGAAAATTGTTTTACAACCATTCACTCTGAGGTAGTGTCTGTCTCTTTTTCTGAGGTGTGTTTCTTGTAAGCAGCAAAACGTTGGGTCCTGTTTGTGCCGCCAGTCTGATAGTCTATGTCTTTTTATCGGGGAATTGAGACCATTGATATTAAGAGATATTAAGGAACAGTAATTGTTGTTTCCTGTCTTTTTTGTTTTTAGAGTTGGGATTCTGTTCTTGTTGCTGTCTTCTTTTAGGTTTGTTTAAGGATTACTTTCTTGCTTTTTCTAGGGCATAGTTTCCATCCTTGTATTGGTGTTTTTCTGTTATTATCCTTTGAAGGGCTGGATTCATGGAAAGATATTGTGTAAATTTGAATTTGTCATGGAATACTTTGGTATCTCCGTCTATGGTAAATGAGAGTTTTGCTGGCTACAGTAGCCTGGGCTGGGATTTGTGTTCTCTTAATGTCTGTATAATCTCTGTCCATGATCTTCTGGCTTTCATAGTCTCTGGTGAGAAGTCTGGAGTAATTCTAATAGGCCTGCCCTTATATGTTACTTGACCTTTTTCCCTTGCTGCCTTTAATATTCTCTCTTTATTTAGTGCGTTTGTTGTTCTGATTATTATGTGTCGGGAGGAATTCCTTTTCTGGTCCAGCCTATTTGGAGTTCTGTAGGCTTCTTGTATGTTTATAGGCATCTCATTCTTTAGGTATGGAAAGTTTTCTTTTATTATTTTGTTGAAGATATTTGCTGGCCCTTTAGTTTGATAGTCTTCCTTCTCATCTACTCCTATTATCCTTAAGTTTGGTCTTCTCATTGTGTCCTGGATTTCCTGGATATTTTGTGTTAGAATCCTTTTGCATTTAGCATTTTCTTTGATTGTCTTGTCTATGCTCCCTATAGAATCTTCTGTGCCTGAGATTCTCTCTTCTATCTCTTGTATTCTGTTTCTGATGCTCGTATCTATGGTTCCTGATTTTTTCCCTATGTTTTCTATCTCCAGGGTTATCTCCTTTTGGTTTTTCTTAATTGTTTCTACTTCCATTTTTAGGTCCTGGATGTCTTTGTTCAATTCCATCACCTGTTTGGTATTGTTTTCCTGTAACTCTCTAAGTTTTTCCTCTTTAAATGCTTCTAGTTGTTTATCTGTATTTTTCCTGCATTGTCTTCTTATAGTCCTCCATCATCATCATGACAAGTGACTTTATATCCATGTCCTGTTTTTCTGGTGTGCTGTTGTATCTAGGACTTGAAGTGGTGGGTGAGTTTGGATCTGGTGATGCCAAGTACCCTTGGATTCTGTTGCTTCTGTTCTTACGCTTACCTCCTGCCATCTCTGCCCAAGGAGACCTGGCGTTGGTGCAGATCAGAAGGGATAGTCTGTCCTGCTCTGGGCCTTATCTCTCTCCTAGCTGGTGTCTCAAGTCACACGGGATTGGGCAGGAACAGATGCTGGGTTCAGCTGCTCATCTGTGGTCCCTAGATAGCCTGGGGCATCCTGCAGGGGCCTCGGGGAGAGTGTGCACAGCCTGCGCCCAAGCCCTGGGCTGGTGTGGGGTGCACCGGACCAGACAGGTAGGCTAGTCCCTGATTTTAGTGGAAGTGTTTCAAGTTTCTCTCCATTTAGTTTGATGATGGCTACTGGTTTGCTGTATATTGCTTTTATTATGTTTATGTATGGGCCTTGTATTCCTGATCTTTCCAAGACTTTTATCATGAAAGGGTGTTGGGCTTTGTTGAATGCTTTCTCAGCATCTAATGAGATGATTATGTGCTTTTTGTCTTTGAGTTTGTTTATATAGTGGATTACGTTGCTGGATTTCCATATATTGATCCATCCTTGCATCCCTGGAATGAAGCCTACTTTATCATGATAGATGATCATTTCGATGTTTTCTTGGATTCAGTTGGTGATAATTTTATTGAGTGTTTTTGCATTGATTTTTGTTTGGTCTTTGTGTGGTTTAGTTATCAGAGTAATTGTGGCTTCATAGAATGAATTGGGTAGAATACCTTCTGATTCTATTTTGTGGAATAGTTTGAGGAGTATTGGAATTAGGTCTTCTTTGAATGTCTGATAGAACTCTGCACTAAACCCATCTAGTAGGACTTTTTTAGTGGGCTTTTTTTTGGTTGGGAGACTATTGGTGACTACTTCTATTTCATAAGGAATATGAGACTGTTTAGATCATTAATCTGATCCTGATTTAACTTTGTTACTTGGTATCTGTCTAGAAAATTGTGCATTCCTTCCAAGTTTTCCAGTTTTGTTGAGTATAGGCTTTTGTAGTAGGAGATGATGATGTTTTGGATATCCTCAGATTCTGTTGTTAAATCTCTCTTTTCATTTCAGAATTTGTTAGTTAGGACACTGTCCCTGTGCTCTCTAGTTAGTCTGGCTAAGTGTTTATCCATTTTGTTGATTTTCTCAAAGAACCATCTCCTTTTTTGATTGCTTCTTTGTATATTTCTTTTTGTTTCCACTTGTTTGATTTCAGCCCTGAGGTTCTTTTTTCCTTCCTTCCTTTCTTTCTTTCTTTCTTTCTTTCTTTCTTTCTTTCTTTCTTTCTTTCTTTCTTTCTTTCCTTCCTTCCTTCCTTCCTTCCTTCCTTCCTTCCTTCCTTCCTTCCTTCCTTCTTTTAGTTTGTCTTATGCATTTCATTTATTTATTTTTCTTTTTTCTTAGATATTTTCTTTATTTACATTCCAAATGCTATCCTGAAAGTTCCCTGTACCTCCCCTCCCCGCCCTACTCCCCTACCTGCCCAATCCCACTTCTTGCTGTGTACTCCTCTTCAGTGAATTTACTTCCTTTTGTTCTAGAGCTTTTATGTGTGCTGTCAAGCTTCAAGCTGCTAGTGTATGTGCTCTCTAGTTTCTTTTTGGAGGCACTCAGAGCTATGAGTTTTTCTCTTCACTGTGTCCCATTGGGTCTGTTGTGGCTTTATTTTCGTTAAACTCTAAAATTTCTTTAAATACTTTATTTCTTCCTTGACCAAGTTATCATTGAGTAGAGTGTTGTTCAGCTTCCACGTGTATGTGGGTTTTCTATATTATTCATGTTGTTATTGAAGATCAGCCTTAGTCTGTGGTGATCTGATAGGCTGCATGGGACAATCTCAACATTTTTGTATCTGTTGAGGCCTGTTTGTTGACTGATCATATGGTCAATTTTGGAGACGGTGCCATGAGGTGCTGAGAAGAAGGTATATCCTTTTGTTTTAGGATAAAATGTTCTATAGTTATCTGTTAAATCCATTTGTTTCATAACTTCTGCTAGTTTCACTGTGACTCTGTTTACTTTCTGTTTCCAGGATCTTTCCATTGATGAGAATGGGGTTTTGAAGTCTCCCACTATTATTATGTAAGGTGTAATATGTGCTTTGAGTTTTAGTAAAGTTTCTTTAATGAATCTGGATGCCCTTGCATTTGGAGCATAGATGTTCAGAATTGAGAGTTCATCTTGGTTAATTTTACCTTTGATGAGTAAGAAATGTTCCTCCTTATCTTTTTTGAGAACTTTGGGTTTAAAGGCGATTGTATTTGATATTATAATGGCTACTCCAGCTTGTTCCTTGGGACCATTTGCTTGGAAAATTATTTTCCAACTTTTTACTCTTAGGTAGTGTCTTTCTTTGTCCTTGAGGTGGGTTTCCTGTATGCAGCAAAAAGTTTGGTCCTGTCTAAGTAACCAGTCTGCTAGTCTATGTCTTTTTATTTTTGAATTGAGTCCATTGATATTAAGAGATTTTAAGGAAATGTCATGGTTGCTTCCTGTTGTTTTTGTTGTTATAGTTGGAATGCTATTCATGTCCTATCTTCTTTAGGTTTGTTGAAAGATTACTTTCTTGCTTTTTCTCAAGCTTAGTTTCCCTCATTGTGTTAAAGTTTTCCTGTTATTATCCTTTGAAGGGCTGGATTTGTGGAAAGATATTGTGTAAATTTGGCTTTGTCATGGAATATTGTAGTTTCTCCAACTATGGTAATTGAGAGTTTTGCTGGGTATAGTAGCCTGGGCTGGTATTTGTGTTCCCTTAGGGTCTTATAACATCTGTCCAGGATCTTCTTGCTTTTATAGTCTCTGGGGAGAAGTCAGGTGTAATTCTGATAGGTCTGCCTTTATATGTTACTTGACCTTTTCCTCTTACTGCTTTTGATATTCTTTCTTTGTTTTGTGCATTTGGTGTTTTGATTATTATGTGATAGAAAGAATTTCTTTTCTGGTCTAAACTATTTGGAGTTCTGTAGGCTTTTTGTATGTTCATGGGCATCTCTTTAGGTTGGGGAAGTTTTCTTCTATTATTTTGTTGAAGATATTTACTGGCTCTTTAAGTTGGAAATCTTCCTTCCCATCTCTACCTATTATCCTTAGGTTTGGTCTTCTTATTGTGTTCTAGATTTCATGGATATTTTGTGTTATGATATGTACTGGCTAGTTTTGTGTCAACTTGACACAGCCGGGGTTATCACAGAGAAAGGAGCTTCAGTTGGTAAAGTACCTCCATGAGATCTAGGTGTGGGGTATTTTCTCAATTAGTGATCAAGGGGGAAAGGCCCCTTGTGGGTGAGACCATCTCTGGGCTGGCAGTCTTGGGTTCTATAAGAGAGCAAGCAGGATGAGCAAGCCAGGGGAGGCAAGCTAGTAAAGAACATCCCTCCATGGCCTCTGCATCAGCTCCTGCTTCCTGACCTGTTTAAGTTCCAGTCCTGACTTCCTTTGGTCATGAACAGCAATGTGGAAGAGTAAGCTGAATAAACCCTTTCCTCCCCAACTTGCTTCTTGGTCATGATGTTTGTGCAGGAATAGAAACCCTGACTAAGACAGGATCTTTATGCATTTCACATTTTATTTGATTGTTGTGTCAATGTTTTCTATGGAATTTTCTGTACCTGAGATTCTCTCTTCTATCTCTTGTATTCTGTTTGTTATGCTTGCATACATGGCTCCTGACTTCTTTTCTAGGTTTTCTATTTTCAGAGTGGTCTCCCTTTGTGATTTCTTTATTGTTTATACTTCCATTTTTAGATCCTATATGGTTCTGTTCAATTCTTTCACCTGATTGGATGTGTTCTCCTGTATTTCTTTAAGGGAGTTATTTATTTCCTTCTTATAGTCCTCTATCATCATCATCATGAGAAGTGACTTTAGATCCATATCTTGCTTTTATGGTGTGATGGTATATCCAGGACTTGCTATGGTGGAAGAGTTTGGTTCTGATGATGCCAAGTAACCTTGGTTTCTGTTGCTTCTGTTCTTAAGCTTACCTCCTGCCATCTGATTATCTCAAGTGCTTGCTGCCCTCAATATATCTGATTGGGGCCTGTCTTTCCTGTAATTGTGGTTGATTCAGGACTCCCCAGAGTCCAGCTTTCTCTGTGATCCTGTGATTCTGAGCTCCCGTGAATTTGAGATTCTGGGTGTGTCAGAGTTCTTGGTAGTCAAGCTTCCTCTGAAACCCTGAGATTGTGGTGTGACCAAGCTCCCGTGATCGTGTGATCCTGTAATCCTAAGATCCTGGGCGTGTTATAATGCCTGGAAGTAGTATCTCCTCTGGGGACCATGGGGCTGTCCGCTGTGTTTGAAGGCAAGGTAGACCATCACTGACCAGAAGGAACCCAAGCCACTTGTCAGGCAGGACCTCTGTGTCCCTGCACCTGCTGGCAGAAGCCCATCACAATTGTTTTGGAGCAGATGTTGTGTTCCACTCACCAGTGATCCTAAGATCCTGGGCACACTAGGGTGCCTGAGGCATGGAGAGTCTTCTGGGGACTGTGAGACTGTTCTCTCAGTTCTTGCCCAAGGTGGTCCTGAGCTGGCATCTGCCTTAATTTATTTCTGAAGTGTTATGTTATGAAGAACTGTATTGAAAAGTAGAAGCATTTGGAAGGTTGAGAACCATTGCTCTCAAGGTATAGATTTACCACATGATCCAGCCATTCTCCTGTGTGTAAACCAGTGGTAGTTTGAATAAGATTGACTCCCATCAGCCTATATATTTGAATGACTGGATTACAGTTGGTGGATTTGTTTGGGAACGGTTAGGAGGTATGGCCTTGTTTAAGGAAGTGTGCCACTGGTGAGCAGGCTCTAAGATTTCAAGAGCCCTGCCCCTCTGGGCCTATCTCCTGTTTCACACCTGACCCTGCCCTTTTCCCTTGCCCCTCCCTGATTCTACCCAGTTCTCTCCCTCCCACTGCCTCCTATGGCTATTTTGTTTCCCCTTCTAAGTGTGATACAAGCATGTTTGCTTGGGCCTTCCTTTTTGTTTAACATCTTTATGTCTGTGGGGTGTATAATGGTTATTCCTGTGTTTTATGGATAATACCCACTTATCAGTGAGTATATAACATGCATATCCATTTGGTCTGGGTTACCTCACTTAGGATGATATTCTCTATTTCCATCCATTTCTCTGCAAAATTCATGATGTTCTTATTTTTAATAGCTAGTAGTATTCCTTTGTGTAAATAAACTACACTTTCAGTATCCAATATTTGGTAGAGGGACATCTGGGTTGTTTCCTGTTTCTGCATATTATGGATAAAGCTGCTATGAACGTATTGGAGCACATGTGCTTGTAGTATGGTGGAGCATCTTTTGGGTATATGCCCAGGAGCAGTACTGCTGGATCTTTAGGTAGAGCTATTTCCAATTTTCTCAGAAACTGCCAGATTGATTTCCAATTTGATTGTACAAGTTTGCCATCCTACTAGAAATGAAGAAGTATTCCCCTTTTTCTACATTCTCACCAGCATGTGCTATCACTTGAGATTTTGATCTTAGCAATTCTGGTTGGTGTAAATTGGAATCTCGGGGTATTTGGATTTGAATTTCCTGTGACTAAGTATGTTAAGCATTTTTTTTAAAAGGGCTTCTTGGCCTTTTAAGATTCCCTTGTTAGAATTCTTTGTTAATGTCTGTGCCCCATTTTAAAATTTGGTTTATTTGTTTTATCTGCAGTCTAACTTCTTGAGTTCCTTCTAAAATTTGAATGTTATCCCTTTGTCAGATGCAGGGTTGTCGGTAGGCTGTTCTTTCGTCCTATTGACAGTGTCCTTTGGCCTTACAGAAGCTTTGCTTTTTCATGAGGTATCATTTGTCAATTGTTAATCTCAGATCCTGAGCCATTGATGTTCTGCTCAAGAAATTATCTCCTGTACCAGTACATTCAAGTTTATTTCCTACTTTGTCTTCTCTTAATTTTATTGTATCTGGATTTATGGTCATGTTCTTGATCTACTTGGAGTTGAAGTTTGTTTAGGGTGATAAATATGGATGGATATATTTGCCAGATGTTGTTGTCATTTGACTAAACACTCATGACTGGAGTAAGATGCATTCTTAAAGCAGTTTTCAGTTGCATTTATGTGATGGGTAAGAAATGAAGGGAAATCTGCAGCTGCCAGGAGTAGGTGGAGTGGGAGTGGGGTGGGTGGAATCTCTAGGAGGTCCCAGAGACCTGGGATTGAGGAGTCAATGTGAGTGACCTTAACCAAGAATCCTAACAGTAGAGACATGAAACATGAAGAGGCCATGTCCTATTGCTAGGCAGGACCACCAATTTGAGGAATAATGACATCAACCCAACCCCCAAATTTTCCACCCAACATTTTCCCGGCCTAAAAGAAAATGCAGGGACAAAGATGGAGCAGAGATTGAAGGAATGGCCAACCAGTAAGTGGCCCAACTTGAAACCCATACCATAGTGAAGCAGCAATTTCTGACACTATTAATGATACCCTGTTATGCTTGCAGACAGGGGCCCAGTATAACTGCCCTCTGTGAGGCTCTCCCTAGCAGCTGACTGAAACAGACACACTTGCCCTCAGCCAAACATTTGACAGAGGTTGGAGAGCCTTATGGAGGAGTTGGGGGAAGGGTTAAAGGCCATGAAGGGGATTTGAACCTCACAGGAACACCAACAGAGTCAAATAGCCTGAACCACTGGAAGCTCTCAGAATCTGAGCCACCAACCAAAGAACATACAAGGGCTAGAATGAGGCATCTAGGACAAATGTAGCAGATGTGCAGCTCAGTCTTGTTGGTTCCCAAACAATTGGAGCAAAAGCTCTCTCTTGAGCTATAGTCTGACAGTGGAAGTTATTCTCCAGTAGGGCTTCTTTGTCTGGCCTGAGTGGTAGAGGGTGTTCTTAATCTGGCAGGGACTTGATGCACTATGGTGGGGGGATACCCAGAGGAGAGTACCCTCTCAAAGGGTAAGGGGGTGGGGGATAAGGGATGGAGGGAGGAACTCTGTGAGGGGGAATTATAAGGAAGGGCAGCATTTAGGATATAAATTAATAAAGAATATTTCAAGAGCCCTTGCCATTCCCAGTTAGCTCTCTCTACCTTCTACTTGTGTATAAAGATGTAATGTTTCAGTTTCTGCTTCAACATCACACCTGCCTCCCTGCTTCCATGCCTTGTGTGATAATCATGTATTCTAACCTTTTAAAACTATAAGCCACAAAATAAATGCTTTCTTTTATAAGTTACATTGGTTGCTGTGTTTTGTCATAGCAATAGAAAAGTAGTAATTAAGACAATACCTAAAAGACTGTATATCCTACCACATAGCTACCTGCCCACCCATATTCATTACTATTCTGTTCATGGAAACCTGGAAATGGAAATAACCTAGATGTAGATAAATTATGAACAGATAATAATACTATAACATATATATTTTTCAAGGTTTTCCTTCTTAAATTTTTTATTATTTAAATGCATTTATACATCAAACAATAATATTGGGTATTTTGAGAATCAAGTAATACATAAAAATTTGTTCAACTTTTATATTCATAACCTTTTGTACCCTAAAAATATCATTAATGAACATTTAATACTATCCATAACTGAGAATCCTAAATCTAATGTTGAATACTAAATTGCTACATCCAGAGTCGGGCGTGGTGGCGCACGCCTTTAATCCCAGCACTCGGGAGGCAGAGGCAGGTGGATTTCTGAGTTCGAGGTCAGCCTGGTCTACAAAGTGAGTTCCAGGACAGCCAGGGCTACACAGAGAAACCCTGTCTCAAAAAAAAAACCAAAAACCAAAAAACAAAAAACAAAAAAAACCATTGCTACATCCATTCCAGTGAAGTCTGCTTGATAGGCTTAAAGCCTGGAAGCAGTCCCAAGGCAAAGGGTTTCACAGAAACTTAGCCTCCTGGAACCTTGGCATTCCATTAGCACGCACACTCAAAACCTGTCCCAGTGTTAGTCTGGTGTATGGATCTTTGTGCTCTCTTTCAGTATTGTTTTATTATAAATTAAGAAAATATCTACCGGGGTGGCCAACGGCTTGTGGAGCATCATGCCCAAGTTTTATTGTGACTACTGTGATACGTATCTTACCCACGATTCTCCATCTGTGAGGAAGACACACTGCAGTGGTCGGAAACACAAAGAGAATGTGAAAGACTATTACCAGAAATGGATGGAAGAGCAGGCCCAGAGCCTGATTGACAAGACAACGGCTGCATTTCAACAAGGGAAGATTCCTCCCGCTCCGTTCTCTGCTCCTCCACCTGCAGGGGCCATGATCCCACCTCCCCCCAGTCTCCTGGGCCCTTCTTGGCCTGGCATGATACCTGCGCCCCACATGGGAGGCCCTCCCATGATGCCAATGATGGGCCCCCCTCCGCCCGGGATGATGCCCGTGGGACCAGCTCCTGGGATGAGACTGCCCATGGGAGGCCACATGCCCATGATGCCCGGGCCTCCCATGATGAGACCTCCTGCCCGCCCTATGATGGTGCCCACACGGCCTGGCATGACCCGGACAGACAGATAAGAGCAGAAGCGCTCTGGATTGTTTTGTGTTTCTTGTTCTGTTTCACCAGGAGATCTTGGTGCTGCACCTGAGTGTTTATTAGATGCATGAAAAGGAAACTTCCCTTCCTAACAGAATATTTTTGGAGGGAGAAATAATACACAAAAGTGCGGTTTTCACTTTTATTGTGAATGTGAAAATAAAATCATCAGCTCTTTTAGTTAAAGTGTGTCCCTGTCCCTTCCATCTCCTGTGTATGTTATGAGGGAGATGAAGCCAGCTGTGTTATGCTAGCTTGTGTGTTAGCAATGGTGTCAATCCTATGTTCTCCTATCTTTACTTTGGAAATGTTTTCTTTTGGATTATCAGGATTTTTTTGTTCTTTTGGGGATATATTTTTGTTGTAGCCCTGGCTATCCTTGAACTCTCTATGTAAGCAGGCTGGCCTTGAATTCAGAGGTCTGCCTGCCTCTGCCTTCTGGATGCTGGGATTAAAGCGCATGCTACCAAAAAAAAAAAAAAGAAAATACCTAATAAAAAATATGGTCACGAACTTGTATTCAAGAAAAATGTTAACTATCTGAATTTTTAAGAATGTTGAATTAAAACTAATGTAACTTCAGGTATTCAAGGTTCACATTCAAATTCTTTATTCCATGAAAATCATTAAGATACTCTTTTAACGTGAAGAAAGTGCAGGTTTTAGTTCAGCCATGGAGTCAACTTTGAAAACAGGTCATTTTCAGTACAGAAAATGAAGAGGTGAATTGCAAAATAACCTTATTATTCTTCATGAGTAAAAAAGGGCAGATGGTTGGGTAGCTTGTTGTTAAAATCGTATCAATTGCCTCCAATCTTGGATTTTTTTCTTTTGTATAAAAGCCATAAAGAGTGATGGAGTTGTTCAACCAATAAGTTAACACAAAGAAGCTCACCAGAGACAGGATGCTGTGAGTGGCTTTGTGCTCAGGAGATGACTGGGCGGAAAGGCTTGGGCTGTGGAGATGCTGGGCTGTCTTGCGGTGTCTGTATAAGAAAATCACCATGTAAAGGCTGGCCCACATCATGACAGCCATATAGAAGAAATCATGAGTGATGAGAAAGCTGAAAAACCATTCTGAATCCTGTTTCCCAAAATTCTTGTTTTGACAATAACCATGTGAATATCCATGGCCAATGTGACTGTTATTAGTTTTGGCTATTACCAAGTCAATCATGTACCTGTAGATAAGTAGATTAATAAGCCAGGAGCAAAGTAAGGAATAAAAAATCCATGTAGAGAGCCTAGGCTTAAGCCAGGAGGCCATCTTAGAATTATTGGGAATGATGGTGATGACTTGGAATGTACTTAGAACAGAGGTGGTGCAGATGGACAGACCCCGACTGACTCTGAATGAAAACAAAACTGCCTTACAACCAACATCATCCAGAAAATTGGGTGCTCTAAAGGAAAACATGATATCTTTTATCAATGAGAACATGATTGTTGACATATTAACTATTGTTAGGTGCACAAAAACTAAATCTATCAACTTCTTAAAATGAGGCTTGAAGAAGAAAGTATATATATATAACATTAACAGTGATGCGTTCCCTATCACACCAAGACAAAACTGGACTATGAGCAAGATCAGGAAGATGGTGTCGCTTGGAAGCATGATGTTAATGCCCAAAGGTCAGGTTTGTTAGTTCTAGAATACCAAAAAAAATGGATTGTATTTTAAAACAACTTTAAAAATGATGTTTGTAGGAAAATATACTGATTGACATCTCAGGAGCAGAGAGAAGTAATAAAATGTTCAACTCTTCCCTTTTCCTTCCCTTTCTCCTCCTCCTCCTTCTCTTCCTCTTTCTTCTCCTCCTTCTCTTTCTGTTTGCTTCTTCTTTTGATTTTTCAAGTCAGAGTTTCTCTATATAACCATGTCTAGAACTTGCTCTGTAAATCAGGCTGGCCTCGGACTCTCAGAGATCCACCTACCTCCACTTTTCAAATGCTGGGATCAAAGGTATGCACCACCACGACTGGAGAAATGTACAACTCCTTTCAATGTTTTGTACGGAGATGACACTTTAGCAACTTATTCCTGGGATTCTTGACCATCCTAGAGGATAGAATGAAGTGTTGAGAATAATGAAGGATTGAATCCACCCAAACTCCCTGAATTCTGTTATGTCAAGCAGAAGGATATGTTGGCCTATGTGAAAGCCAAATTTGCATGTTATGGGGATTTAAAAGTTATTTATTCTATGAGTATTTTGCCTGCAATGTCTGTGCATTATATACATGCCTCGGAATCAGACCCTGGATCTCTGGAAGAGCAGCTAACAGTCTTTAACTGTTGAGACATCTGTCCAGCCCCAGTGAATTTCTATTTAGTCAATATTTTTTCTTTAACCTAAGTATCAATGTCTTTATGCTTACAACAACATTTGCTTCTATCACATATGTAGTAATGTGTATACTTGACCTTTAGTGTTTGGGCTGAACATAATTTTCTGTGAGCTTGATGATGATTAAATTCTTAGAATTTTCATGTAGGACTCTTTTTCCTCTCATTCTATTCTACAGGCTGACCAGCAATGTTCTGAGGCATTTCATTTCATTTTATCTATTTATTTTGCTAACAATTTAGAGCTGAGCAGATGATAGACAGAACACAAAGGCCAGGATGAGACTACACTTCCCACAGTACTGAGCACATCTTCACAAAAAATGTGTTTTCTGTGATATTCGGTGACCAAATAAATCAGGCTGATTTTGATTGATAAATCCACTCTAACAAAGATTTGTATATTTTGTTATTGCAACCTCTGGATTCTATTTGCACTTGAAGGTACTTTTGTATTCATATTACAGAGACAGAGTTCTCTGGGCCACTGTTACACAGAGAATGACAATGACACAAGATTCATGAACTTTGGCCTTGAGCTTCACAAGATTGTTATGTCACCCATGTACTGTGGATTGTGTGTATGTGTGTGGGGTTGCTGTATATTAAATCTGGACTCATTCCTACACTTATCTAATGATTTTGTTACCTGAAATACAAACCTTTATTCTTTGGAGGATATCTATGGACTCCTCAACAGTCTATTTTGTCCTGTCATGGTCTATTAGAGTTTTCCCCTGTGCTGGTCTGCATTCTCATTACACACCATGGATCTCTGCTTTGACACCAGTCCCTAGTATAGTCAAGATATTTTAATGTGGAGGACCAATATGTGAGTTACTTAAAGAATGATTTGTATAGGCACAATGCCTATCTAAGAGTAACAACATTAATTTTAAATTTTGTATCAATATACAAAGATTCATACCAATGTAAGCTTTAAACTTATACCAGTATATAAATTTTGCACCAATATAAGGAAGTATAATTCAATTTTGTTCCAATATTTAGAGAATTTTTTTAAAGATTTATTTTTTATTATATCTAAGTACACTGTAGCTGTCTTCAGATGCACCAGAAGAGGGCATCAGATCTCATTATGGATGGTTGTGAGCCACCATGTGGTTTCTGGGATTTGAACTCAGGACCTTTGGAAGAGCAGTCGGTGCTCTTAACCACTGAGCCATCTCTCCAGCCCCAAGAGAATTTTTTTTAACCAATGCAAAATTATGTCTATAAAGTTATTTGAGAGTAAATTTAGTAATTCAGTCTCACAACTCATTCAAGAATAGAAGGCTTCCGGACTACTTCTGTGCCATGGAGATAACAGTGTGGCACAGCTCTCTGTACCCAATTCCTGCCCAGACAAAGCAGGTTTCCCAGGAGTGCTATTACTCCTATGTTCACATTCGAGACCAACACTTTTTCTCTAATACCTGGCCACAGAGGGAACTATCAGGAAACCATAGGACACAGGAACTGTGGAGCAACTGGGGAAAGAATCCTTCAGGTCTTTCTCTGTACACCAGAATTAACCCTGTGGCACAGCTCCCCATACCCAAATTCCACCTGGAGAGAGCTGGTCTCCCTTGAGTGTTGACACACCTAACATCACAGGCTTACAAAAGAAAAAGCTTCATTCAGAAATAGCAAGACCAACTAACACTGGAAATAGCCAGTTGCAAGAGATTAATGCAAGAATGTAAGCAACAGAAACCAAGGCTACTTGGCATCATCAGAATTCAGTTATCCCACCATTGAAAACCTGGATGCCCCAACACAATTGAAAAGCAAGATTCAGATTTAAAATCACATCTCATGATGACTATAGAGGACTTTAAGGGCATAAATAACTCCCTTAAAGAAATAGAGAAGAAGGCAGATAAACAGCTGGAATCCCTTAAAGAGGAAACACAAAAATCCCTTAAAGAATTACAGGAGCCAGCCAGGAGCACCCCCGCAGCTGCTGCCCACCATCATCCCTCTCTGAGCCCAGCAGAGGCCACTAAGGCCACTTGTGCACTCTCCACACCCCCGGAAATTAGGTACACCTTGGGGTTACAGGTGAGTGGAGCACACTGTGGGCTTTGAAATCGCGGAGGGTCCAGTTTCAGCAGTAGCAGGAACAGGGGAACTCCAGCCAACCAGAGGCTGGGACCTCTTCCAGCCAGGACCTGCCCTGCCACCGCTGCCCACCATAATCCCTCACTGAGCCCAGCGGGCCACTAGGGCCTCTTGTGCACTCTCCACACCCCAGGACATTAGGTACACACCGGGGTTACAGGTGAGTGGAGTGCACCATGGGCTTTGAAATCACGGATGGCCCAGTTTCAGCAGTAGCAGGAACAGAAGAACTCTGCCCAACTGGAGATTGGGACCTCTTCCAGCCAGGACTACCCCTGCCATCTTCCCTCTGAAGCAGAGACAGCTAGGGCCCTTTGTGTGCGATCCACACCCCAGGACATTAGGATCACCTCTGGATTACGGGACCATGGGATCACCTCAGGATTACAGAAGAGAGGCAGCCTGTTGGGAGAGTTCTGACCCTAGAACTCAGGAAGTGGATCAGAGCTCCAGTCTGCTAGACGCCAGACTTGCATGAGTAGAACTTACCTTCAGAGAGTGCTCTGATCACTGGATCTCTAGGGGGAGTTGGTCTACCAGAAGTGCTGTCAGAGGCTAACAGAATCACAGGGGGATCAAGCTCAAACCAGTGACAGCTTGGACATTAACATCAGAAATCTCCAGATGGCGAAAGGCAAATGTAAGAATCTCATTAACAGAAACCAAGAACAATGGGCATCATCAGAACCCAGTATGCCCACTGCAAGGAGTCCTGGATACCCCAACAAGCCTGAAAAGCAAGACGCAGATTTTAAATCATATCTCATCATGATGGTAGAAGATCATAAGAAGGATGTTAATAAAACACTTAAAGAAATGCAGGAGAACAATGCTAAACAGGCAGAAGTCCTTAAAGAAGAAAAACAAAAATTCTTCAAGGAACTACAGGAGAACACTGCTAAAAAGGTAGAAGCCATTAAAGAGGAAATACAAAAATCCCTCAAGGAATCACAAGAGAACACTGCTAAACAAGTAGAAGCCCTTAAAGAGCTACAGGCTAACACTGCTAAACAGGTAGAAGAAACGCAAAAATCCCTTAAAGAACTACAGGAAAACACATCCAAACAGGTGATGGAATTGAAGAAAACCATTCAAGATCTAAAAATGGAGGTAGAAGCACTGAAGAAAATCCAAAAAGAGACAACACTGGATATAGAAACCCTAGGAAAGAAATCAGGAACCATAGATGTGAGCATCAGCAACAGAATACAAGAGATGGAAGAGAGAATCTCAGGTGTAGAAGATTCCATAGAGATCATGGACACAACAATCAAAGAAAATGCAAAATGAAAAAAGATCCTAACTCAAAACATCCAAGAAATCCAGGAAACAATGAGAAGACCAAACCTACGGATAATAGGAGTAGATGAGAATGAAGATTCTCAACTTAAAGGGCCAGCAAATATCTTCAACAAAATCATAGAAGAAAACTTCCCATACCTAAAGAAAGAGATGCCCATGAACATACAAGAAGCCTACAGAACTCCAAACACACTAGACCAGAAAAGAAATTCCTCCTGACACATAATAATCAGAACAACAAATGCACTAAATAAAGACAGAATATTAAAAGCAGTAAGGGAAAAAGGTCAAGTAACATATAAAGGCAAGCCTATTAGAATCACTCGATTTCTCACCAGAGACTATGAAAGCCAGAAGATCCTGGATAGATGTTATGCAGACACTAAGAGAACACAGGAAAACACATCCAAACAAGTGACAGCCCAGGCTACTATACCCAGCAAAACTGTCAATTACCATAGATGGAGAAACCAGAGTTTTCCATGACAAAACTCAATTTACAGAATATCTTTCCACGAATCCAGCCCTTCAAAGGATAATAACGGGAAAACACCAACTCAAAGAAGGAAACTACACCCTAGAAAAAGCAAGAAAGTAATCCTTTAACAAAACTAAAGGAAGACAGCCACAAGAACAGACTCCCATCTTTAACATCAAAAATGACAGGAAGTAACACTAACTTTTCTTTGATTTCTCCTAACATTAATGGACTCAATTCCCCAATAAAAAGGCATAGACTAACTGACTGGCTACACAAACAAGATCCAACATTTTGCTGCTTACAGGAAACCCACCTCAGAGACAAAGACAGATACTACCTCAGAGTAAAAGGCTGGAAAACAATTTCCCAAGCAAATGGCTCGAAGAAACAAGCAGGAGTAGACATTCTAATATAGAAGAAAATTGACTTTCAACCCAAAGTTATCAAAAAAGACAAGGAGGGGCACTTCATACTCATCAAAGGCAAAATCCACCAAAATGAACTCTCAATTCTAAATATCTATGCTCCAAATATAAGGGCAGCCACATTCATTAAAGAAACTTTAGTAAAGCTCAAAGCACACATTGCACCTCACACAATAAAAGTGGGAGACTTCAACACTCCACTCTCACCAAGGGTAAGATCCTGGAAACAGAAACTAAACAGAGATACAGGGTCACTAACAGAAGTTATGAATCAAATGGATTTAACAGATATCTATAGATCATTTTATGCTAAAACAAAAGGATATACCTTCTTCTCAGCACCTCATGGGACATCCTCCAAAATTGACCATATAATTGGTCACAAAACAGGCCCTAAGAGATACAAAAATATTGAAATTATCCCATGCATCCTAACAGATCACCATGGACTAAGGCTGATTTTCAAAAACAGCAGAAATAATAGAAAGCCAACATTCACATGGAAACTAAACAACACTCTACTCAATTATTCCTTGGTCAAGGAAGAAATAAAGAAAGAAATTAAAGACTTTTTAGAGTTTAATGAAAATGAAGCCACAACATACCCAAACTTATGGGACACATTGAAGGCAGAAAACTCATAGCCCTGAGTGCCTCCAAAAAGAAACTAGAGAGAGCATATACTAACAGTCTGACAGAACACCTAGAAACCCTAGAACGAACGGAAGCAAATTCACCCAAGAGAAGTAGATGGCAGGAAATAATCAAACTCAGAGCAGAAATCAACCAAGTGGAAACAAAAAGAACTATTCAAAGAATCAACCAAACCAGGATCTGGTTCTTTGAGAAAATCAACAAGATAGATAAATCCTTAGGCAGACTAACTAGAGGGCACAGGGACAGTATCCGAATTAACAAAATCAGAAATGAAAAAGGAGACATAACAACTGATCCTGAGGAAATCCAAAACATCATCAGATCCTACTACAAAAGCCTATACTCAACAAAACTGGAAAACCTGGATGAAATGGACAACTTCCTAGACAGATACCAGGTACCAAAGTTAAATCAGGATCAGATTAGCAATCTTAACAGCCCCATTTCCCCTAAAGAAATAGAAGCAGTCATTAATAGTCTCCCAACCAAAAAAAGCCCAGGACCAGATGGGTTTAGTGCAGAGTTCTACCAGACCTTCAAAGAAGACCTAATTCCAACTTTCCTCAAACTATTCCACAAAATAGAAACAGAAGGTACTCTACCCAATTCATTATACGAAGCCACAATTACCTGATACCTAAACCACACAAAGATCCAACAAAGAAAGAGAACTTTAGACCAATATCCCTTATGAATATTGATGCAAAAATACTCAATAAAATCCTTGCAAACCCCATCCAAGAACACATCAAAAAGGTCATCCATCATGACCAAGTAGGCTTCATCCCAGGGATGCAGGGTTGGTTTAATATACTGAAATCCATCAACGTAATCCACTATATAAACAAACTCAAAGACAAAATTCACACGATCATCTCCTTAGATGCTGAGAAAGCATTTGACAAAATTCAGCACCCATTCATTTTAAAAGTCATGGAAAGATATGGGATTCAAGGCCCATACCTAAACATAATAAAAGCAATATACAGCAAACCAGTAGCCAACATCAAAGTAAATGGAGAGAAGCTGGAAACAATCCCACTAAAATCAGGGACTAGACAAGGTTGCCCACTTTCTCCCTACCTATTCAATATAATACTTGAAGTCCTAGCCAGAGCAATTCGACAAGGAAAGGAGATCAAGGGGATACAATTTGGAAAGGAAGAAGTCAAAATATCACTATTTGCAGATGATATGATAGTATATATAAGAGACCCTAAAGATTCTACCAGAGAACTCCTAAAACTGATAAACAGCTTCAGTGCAGTAGCTGGATATAAAATTAACTCAAACAAATCAGTGGCCTTTCTCTACACAAAAGATAAACGGCATGAGAAAGAAATTAGGGAAACAAAACCCTTCACAATAGTCACAAATAATATAAAATACCTTGGTGTGACTTTAACGAAGGAAATGAAAGATCTGTATGATAAGAACTTCAAGTCTCTGAAGAAAGAAATTGAAGATCTCAGAAGATGGAAAGATCTCTCATGCTCATGGATTGGCAGGATTAATATAGTCAAAATGGTTATCTTGCCGAAAGCAATCTACAGATTCAACGCAATCCCCAGTAAAATTCCAACTCAATTCTTCACTGAGATAGAAAGGGCAATTTGCAAATTCATCTGGAATAATACAAAACCTAGGATAGCAAAAACTATCCTCAACAATAAAAGAACCTCTGGTGGAATCACCATGCCTGACCTCAAGCTGTACTACAGAGCAATTTTGGTAAAAAAAAAACTGCATGGTACTGGTATAACAACAGACAGGTAGACCAATGGAATAGAATTGAAGACCCAGAAATGAACCCACACATCTTGGGTCACCTTATCTTCAACAAGGGTGCCAAAACTATCCAGTGGAAAAAAGACAGCATTTTCAATAAATGGTGCTGGCACAACTGGTGGTCAACATGCAGAAGAATGCGAATTGATCCATTCCTTTCTCCTTGTACAAAGCTCAAATCTAAGTGGATCAAAGACCTCCACATTAACCCAGAGACACTGAAGTTCATAGGGGAGAAAGTGAGGATTACCCTTGACGATATGGGCACAGGGTAAAATTCCTAAACAGAACAACAATGGCCTGTGCTGTAAGATCACAAATTGACAAATGGGACCTTATAAAATTGCAAAGCTTCTGTAAGGCAAACGATACTGTCAATTAGACAAAAAGGCCACCTACGTATTGGGAAAGAATTTTTACCAAGCCTAAATATGATAGGAGGCTAATATCCAATATTTACAAAGAGCTCAAGAAGCTGAACACCAGAAATTCAAATAACCCCATTAAAAATGGGGTACAGAGCTAAACAAAGAACTCTCAAGTGACCAATGTCAAAGGGCTGAGAAGCACCTTAAAAATGTTCAAAATCCTTAATCATCAGAGAAATGCAAATCAAAACAACCCTGAGATTCCACCTCACACCAGTCAGAATGGCTAAGATAAAAAATTCAGGTGACAGCAGATGCTGGCTAGGATGTAGAGAAAGAGGAACACTCCTCCATTGCTGGTGGGATTGCAAGCTGGTACAACCACTGTGGAAATCAGTCTGGCAGTTTCTCAGAAAACTGGACATAGTACTACTGGAAGATCCAGCAATACCTCTACTGGGCATAAACCCAGAAGATATTCCAACTGCTAACAAGGACACATGCTCCACTATGTTCATAGCAGCTTTATTTATAATAATAGCCAGAAGCTGGAAAGAACCCAGATGTCCCTCAACAGAGGAATGGATACAGAAAATGTGGTACATTTACACAATGGAGTACTACTCAGCTATTAAAAACAATGAATTTATGAAATTCTTGAGTAAATGCATGTATCTGGAGGATATCATCCTGAATGAGGTAACCCAATCACAAAAGAAGTCACTTAATATGCACTCACTGATAAGCGGATATTAGCCCAAAATCCTAGAATGCCCAAGATACAATTTCCAAAACACAAGAAAATCAAGAAAGACCAATGTGTGGATACTTCATTCCTCCCTATAATAGGGAGTAAAATATTCATGGAAGGAGGTGCAGAGACAAAGTTTGGAGCTAAACGAAAGAATGGACCGTCCAGAGAGTGCCCCATCCGTGTCGTCCATCACATAATCAGCCACCAAATGCAGACACTACTGCACACACCAGCAGGATATTGCTGAAAGGACCCTCATATAGCTGTCTCCTGTGAGGCTTTGACAGTCCCTGACAAATAAAGAAGTGGATGCTCACAACCATCTATAGGGCAGAGCACTGGGTCCCCAATGTAGGAGCTAGAGAGTACCCAAGAGCTGTAGGGGGTCTGCAACCCTATAGATGGAACAACAATATGAACGAATCAGAACCCCCATAGCTCATGTCTCTAGCTGCATATGTATTAGAAGATGGCCTAGTTGGCCATTATTGCGGAAGAAAGGCCCTTGGTCTAGCAATGTTTATATGCCCCAGTACAGGGGAATGCCAGGGTCAAATAGTGGGAGTGGGAGGGTAGGGGTGCAGGGCAGGGGGAGGGTATAGGGGACTTTTGGGATAACACTTGAAATGTAAATGAAGAAATTCTCTAATTAAAAAAAAGAAAAAAAGGACGGTAGCAAAGATGTAGGTGCCTATATTGAATATTTTTGTCTAAAGTAGCTAAATTTAAGTGAAAAAACAAAATTTTGTATTTATCCTTTAATATATCATGAAAAAAAAAGAATTACAGGAAAACATAACCAAACAGTTGAAGAAATTTAACAAAACCATTCAGGATCTAAAAATGGGGATGGAAACAATAAGGAAATCATAAAGCGAGACTATCGTGGAGATAGAAAACTTGGGAAAGAGATCAGGACTTATAGTTGCAAGAATCATCAACAAAATACAAGTGATAGAAGAAAGAATCTCAGGTGAAGAAGATACCATAGAAAGCATTGACACAACAGTCTAGGAAAATGTAAAATGTGAAAAGCTCCTACCCCAAAACCTCCAAGAAATTAAGAACACAATGAGAAGACCAAACCTAAGGGTAATAGGTATAGAAGAGAGCGAAGATTCCCAACTTAAAGGGCCAGAAAGTATCTTCAACAAAATTGTAGAAGAAAACTTCCCTAACTTGAAGAAAGAGAAGCCTACAGAACTCCAAACCGACTGGACCAGAACAGGAATTCCTCCTGTCACATAGTAATGAAAATACCAAATGAGCAACAACAACAAGAAAAGAATATCAAAAACAGTATGGGAAAAAGTTCAAGTAACAGTTAAGGGCAGATATATCAGAATTACAACAGACTTCTTGACAGAGTCTATGAAAACCGGAAGATTCTGGGCAGATGTCATACAGACCCTAAGAGAACACAAATGCGAACCCAGGCTAGTATACTCATCAAAACTGTCTTTTACCAAAAAAGGAGAAAACAAGATATTCCATTACAAAACTACATTTATACAATACCTTTCCACAAATCCAACCATACAAAGGACAATAGATGGAAAACTCCAACACTACATCCTAGAAAAAGCAAGAAAATAATTTATCATCAAACCCAAAAGAAGATAGCCATACAATCATAATTTCACCTCTAACAACAAAAATAACAGGAAACAACAATCATGTTTCCTTAAGATCTCTTAACATCAGTGGACTCAATTCCTCAACAAAAAGACGTGACTAAAAGACTGGATATTTAAACAGTACCCAGCATTTTACTCCATACAGGAAATGCACCTCAGTGACAAAGACAGACACTACCTCAAAGTAATCAGCTGAAAATAATTTCCAAGTAAATGGTTCAAAGAAACAAGCTGCAGTAGCTGGTCTAATATTGTATTAAATTGACTTCCAACCCAAAGTTATCAAAAAAGATAAGGAAGGACACTTCATACTCCTCAAAGGAAAAACAATCTATCGCAATGAACTCTCAATACTGACCATCTATGCTCCAAAGGGCAAGGGCACCCATATTCATAAAAGAAACATTACTAAACCTTAAAGCACACACTGCACCTCACAGAAAAAAAAATACTGGGAAACTTTAACACCCCACTCTAGCAATGGGCAGATCATGGAAACAGAAACTAAACAGAGACACAGTGAAACTAACAGTCGTTATGATCTAGATGGATTTAATATATATCTATAGAATATTTCATCCTCAAACAAAAGAGTATACCTTCTTCTCAGCATGTCATGGTACCTTCTCCAAAATTGACCAGTCACACATCAGGCCTCAACAGGTACAAGGATATTGAAATAATCACATGGATCCTATCAGATCACTACAGACAAAGGCTGATCTTCAATAACAACAAAAACAACAGAAACCCCAATAGAACTGGAAACTGAACAACGCTCTACTCAAAAATAATGTATCAAGGATGAAATACAGAAATAAATTAAATACTTTTTATAATTTAATGAAAATGAAGGTACAACATACCCAATTTTATTGGACACAATGAAAGCAGTGCTAAAAGGAAAAGACCTTGTTCTGAGTGCCTCCAAAAAGAAGCTGGAAAGAGCATACACTAGCAGCTTAACAGCATACCTGAAAGCTCTAAACAAAAAGAAGCAAACGCACCCAAGAGGTACAGACAGCAGGAAATAATAAATCTCAGGGCTGAATTAAACCAAGTAGGAACAAAAAGAAGTATACAAAGAATCAATAAAACCAGGAGCTGGTGCTTGGAGAAAATCAACAAGATAGATAACTGACCTCAAGCTGAACTCCAGATCAGTAGTGATAAAAATAGCATGGTATTGGTACAGTGATAGGCAAGTAGATCACTGGAATATAATTGAATACCCAGATATGAACCCACACACCTATGGTCACTTGATCTTTGACAAAGGAGTCAAAACCTTCCAGGGGAAAAAAGAAAGAATTTTCAACAAGTGGTGCTGGCTCAACTGGCAATCAACATGTAGAAAAATGCAAATTGATCCATTCTTATCTCCCTGTACAAAGTTCAAGTGTATCAAGAACTTCCACATAAAACCAGACACACTGAATCTAATAGAAGAAAAAGTGGGGAAGAGCCTCAAGCACACAGGCACAGGGGAAAATTTCCTGAACAGAACACCAATGGCTTATGCTCTAAGATCAACAATAGACAAATGGGACCTCATAAAATTGCAAAGCTTCTGTAAGGCAAAGGACACTGTCAATAGGACAAAACAGCAACACACAGATTAGGAAAATATCTTTACCAATCTTCCATCTGATAGTGGGCTAATATGTAATATATACAAAGAACTCAAGAAGTTAGACTGTAGAGAGCCAAACAGCCCTATTAAAAAATTGAGTACAGAGCGAAACTACAATTTTCATCAGAGTTATATCAAATGACTGAGAAGCACCTAAAGAAATGCTCAACATTCTTTATCATCAGGGAAATGCAAATCAAAACAACCCTGAGATTCCACCTTACACCAGTAAGAATGACTAAGATCAAAAACTCAGGTGAGAGCAGATGCTGGTGAGATGATGTGGAGAAAGAAGAAGACTCCTTCATTGTTGATGGGATTGCAAGGTGGTACAACCACTCTGGAAATCAGTCTGGAGTTTCCTCAGAAAATTGGACATAGTACTACTTGAGTACTCAGCTATATCACACCTGGGCATATACGCAAAATATGCTCCAACATATAACAAGGACATATGTTCCACTATGTTCATAGCAGCCTTATTTATGATAGCCAGAAGCTGGAAAGAACCCAGATGTCCCTCAACAGAGGAATGGATACAGAAAATGTGGAACATTTATACAACGGAGTATACTCAGCTATTAAAAACAATGTATTTATGAAATTCTTAGACAAATGGATGGATCTAGAAGATATCATTTTGAGTGAGGTAACCCAATCACAAAAGAAGACACGTGTTATGCACTCCCTGATAAGGGAATATTAGCCCAAAAGCTCAGAATACCCAAGATACAGTTCACAGACCACATGAAGCTTAAGAAGAAGGAAGACCAAAGTGTGGATGCTTCAGTTCTTCTTAGAAGGGGGAACTAAATACTTACAAGTTGAAATATGGAGATAAAGTGTGGAGTAGAAAGGAAAGGCCATCCAGAGACTTCCCCACCTGGGGATCCCTCACATACATTGTCACCAAACCCAGACACTATTGTGGATGCACAGAAGTGCTTGTTGACAGGAGCCTGATATAGCTGTCTCATGAAAGGCTCTGTGATAGCCTGACAAATACAGAGGATCATTGGACTGAGCAGGGGTACCCAATGGAGGAGTTAGAGAAAGGACTGAAGGAGCTCAAGAGGTTTGCAACCCCATTGGAAGAACAAGAATATCAACCAACCAACCCCCCGAACTCAAAGGGACTAAACTACCATCCTAAGAGTAAACATGGAACGACCCGTGTCCCCAGCTGCATATGTTAGAGAGGATGGCCTTGTAGGGCATCAAGGGGAGGAGATGACCTTGGTCCTGTGAAGGGTTGGTTCTCAGGTGTAGTTGAATGGCAGGGCAGAAAGGTGGAACTGAGTTGGTGGGTGGGTCAACACCCTCATAAAAGAACAGGAGGGAGAATGTGATAGGGGTTTTTTGGGTCTGAAATCAAGAAAGGG
Source organism: Mus minutoides (assembly GCA_902729485.2). Taxonomy (NCBI): domain Eukaryota; kingdom Metazoa; phylum Chordata; class Mammalia; order Rodentia; family Muridae; genus Mus; species Mus minutoides. Next base: position 385,095 of record LR750321.1, on the reverse strand, counting down.
GATAACATTTGAAATGTAAAAAAAGAAAATATCCAAAACAAAAACCCAACACCACCACAACAACGACCAAAAGACTCTCACAGAGATCTGCCTCTGCCTCCCAGATGCTGGAAGTGTGGGTATGTGCTAACATGCCCACCTTGATGAAAAATTTTTAACAAAGTCATCTAGCATTCCACCAAGCCAACAGGTAAAAGAGAAAATGGGGTATAAAAAATTGAGCTAGAGATAGCCCCAGTGTAATAATACCATACACAGTCACAGTAAAGCAGCAATAATTTGCCATCAGGCACATATGCATTAAGGAATAAATGTGGCCATGTAACCAACATTAAAGAAAGGACCACCAATGGTTTAGTTTGCTTTTAGATAAAAATCTATGATCATAATATTGTGTTATAAAGAAACATCAAGGGCTGGAAAGACAATTCTGAGAATAAAGTGCTTGTCATGCAAGCTTCAGAAAGTGAATTCAGACATCAAGCCCCAATGTAAAGGATGAGTGTGGTGGGCAGGACAGGGTAGTGAAGCCCACTGACCAGCTAGACTAGCCAACTGATGTACTTCAGGTTGAGTGAGAGATCCTTTGTCAATCAAGTTGGAAGAGACAGAGGAAGACACATGATGCCAATGTCTATTCTTACACAAGCATGAATAAGTGAGCACACACATACATGCACATGCCCCACACAAAAGAAAGTGAAAACTCACCCGATTCCCAGCAAATTAAAAATGAATGCAAATTTTGGCAATCATATAATGAAAAAATTCCATTATTAAAATGAATTTCAGTGTGTCTCCTGTAGGTATGTGTTTGTAAAATAGATAAGAGATGCGAGAAGACCATAGCATACTTAAGAGGAAATTTAAAATAAAATCTAAGATAAATGAGTTAAAGAAATAACTCATTTAAGGAAATAAAAGCAACACAATAGCAAGCAACAGACATATACAGTAAAATCAAAGCTAATTCCACTACTATTTGGTAGAGAATATGCTAACATAGAGACTGAGCTGTTGTCCAGAAGGAAAACACAGCACCAGGGTTTACTCTTGTATATAGCAGCTGGGAAAATCTTGGACTTAATGCCTGTTAAAAGATGACATTAGAAATGTGCAAAATTCTATAAGATGAAACATCCTTTACAAGATTTTAGAACTGTAAAAAATCAGATGGGCATTGTTCTCATGAGACTGAATCATTGACTGGGTCAGAAGCAGAAGTATTAACAAAGGAAAAAATGGGGGCTTGAGATGGCTCAGTAGTTAAGAGCATTGGCCGGTCTTCCAGAGAGCCTGGGTTCCATTCTCATCACCATACGGAGGCTCTTACCTGTCTGTAAGACCAATTCTAGAGGATCTGATGCTTCATGCTGGTCCTGGAGCACTGCATTCATGTGTTTCACAGACATACATATAGGCAAACCAACATACACATAAAATACATGAATAAAAATATTAAAGAAGACAATACATTTATGAAGACAAAGAGCAGTATTGTACAGAAAAATAAAGGGATTTCCTAACTTGACAGAAAAATAGGAGCAAAACACATCTGAAAAACGAAACTCCCAAAGTAAGGTACTATAAGGTATTGTAAATGGAATGGTAGACTAGGAGAGAAGAGAGAAACAGTGGGAAGGGTGCCATACCTCCTCTCCCTCTGAGTGTGGAGAGCTTCAAACCCTCGCTCAGGGCAGTGTGCATCCACAGACATGAAGCATCACAGGCACTACGTGTCTTGGAAAGGCTGCCTCACAGGAGCCAGGACTAAATAAGGGACAGGGTAGGAGGACTCTCGCTCCCGTGGTGTCAATGACCTTGTTTACTGGGCATCATTTTAATGAACTCCAAGGAAAACATTACTCTCCCAGATACAGTGTGATTCTCATGGTAATTGAATAATCCAAGGAAATAAGAGCTCAGTCTCTGAGATGTGCATTTTCTTAAGTTGAACTATATCAGAAAGGAAACTTTACTATTTAGAAAATCATTAAAAGTTTTCAAGTAGGGGGCTGGTGAGATGGCTCAGTGGGTAAGAGCACCTGACTGCTCTTCCGAAGGTGATGAGTTCGGATCCCAGCAACCACATGGTGGCTCACAACCATCCGATCTGGCTCCCTCTTCTGGAGTGTCTGAAGACAGCTACAGTGTACTTACATATAATAAATAAAATAAATCTTTGGGGGCTGGTGAGATGGCTCAGCGGGTAAGAGCACCCGACTGCTCTTCCGAAGGTGATAAGTTCAAATCCCAGCAACCACATGGTGGCTCACAACCATCCTTAATGAGATCTGGCGCCCTCTTCTGGAGTGCCTGAAGACAGCTACAGTGTACTTACATATAATAAATAAAATAAATCTTTAAAAAAAAAAAAAAAAGTTTTCAAGTAGATCTGGCAATTATAACAGCCATTATCTTTTTTTATATTTATTTAAATATTTATTTAAGTATTTATTTGAGTATTCAGATTTATTTAAACACATTTGACTTTAAATATATTTAAAGAGAATTTTAACGCTACCTTTTTATTAGTAAGACATTAACATAAATAATAGTATCCTTATAAATTAACCTTTGAATAAGAATGGCTCCATTAGAAAGAACATTTGCTTTTTCCCCCCTTTTTTTCTTAGATATTTTTTTATTTACGCTTCAAATGCTATCCTGAAAGTTCCCTATATCTTCCCCCATTATCTTCTTCTTTCTTTTTCCCAATTTTTATTAGGTATTTTCTTCATTTACATTTCAAATGCTTTCCCAAAAGTCCCCCATACTTCCCCAACCCCGCTCTTCTACCCACTAACTCCCACTTCTTGGCCATGGCATTCCCGTTTACTGGGGCATAAAAAGTTTGCAAGACCAAGGGGCCTCTCTTCCCAATGATGGCCAACTAGGCCATCTTTTACTACATATGCAGCTAGAGACACGAGGTCTGAGGGTACTAGTTAATTCATATTGTTTTTCCACCTATAGGGTTGGAGACCCTTTTAGCTCCTTGGGTACTTTCTGTAGCTCCTCCATTGGGGGCCCTGTGTTCCAACCAATAGCTGACTTTGAGCATCCACTTCTTTGTTTGCCAGGCATTGAAATAGCCTCACAAGAGACAGCTATATCAGGGTCCTTTCAGCAAAATTTTTGCTGGAGTATGGAATAGTGTCTATGTTTGGTGGCTGATTATGGGATGGATCCCCAGGTGGGGCAGCCACTGGATGGTCCATCCTTTCATCTCAACTCCAAACTTTGTCTCTGTAACTCTTTCCATGGGTGCTTTGTTCCCACTTCTAAGAAGGGGCGAAGTGTCCACATTTTGGTCTTCATTCTCCTTGAGTTTCATGTGTTTTGCAAATTGTATCTTGGGTAATCTAAGTTTCTGGGCTAATATCCACCTATCAGTGAGTACATGTTATGTGAGTTCTTTTTTTTGTTTTTTTTTTTTTTTTTTTTTTTTTTTTTTTTTTTAATATTCTTTTTTTTTCCCTCTCTTTATTAGATATTTTCTTCATTTACATTTCACATGTTATCCAGAAATTTTCCCTTACCCTCCCCCGTCCCCTCCCTGCTCCCCTACCCACCCTATCCCACGTGATGGCCCTGGCATTCCCCTGTTCTGGGGCATATAGAGTCTGTATGACCAAGGGGCCTCTCCTCCCAATGATGGCCAACTAGGCCATCTTCTTCTATATATGCAGCTAGAGACATGAGCGCAGGGGGAACTAGTTAGTTCATGTTATTCTTCCACCTAGAGGGTTGAAGACCCCTTCCGCTCCTTGGGTA
>LR750321.1:367740-379197 GCA_902729485.2 Mus minutoides | reverse complement strand
TATCTAGGACTTGATGGGGTGGGTGAGTTTGGATCTGGTGATGCCAAGTACCCTTGGATTCTGTTGCTTCTGTTCTTAAGCTTACCTCCTGCCATCCCTGCCCAAGGAGACCTGTTGTTGGTGCAGACCAGAAGGGAGCGTCTGTCTTGTCCTGGGCCTTTCTCAATCTCCTGCTGTTGTCTCAGGACGCTTGAGATTGGGCTGGAACAGATGCTGAGTTCAGCTGCTCACCAGTGGTCCTTAGATTGTTAGGAGAGTCCTGCTGGAAACCTGGGTGGGTGCGTGGTACCCAGGCCTTGCGCCCTGCGCAGTGGTCCGGAGATCACTGGGAGAGCTGGAAAACTAGGTGGGTGCGTGGTACCCCGCCTTGCGCCCTGCTCTGGAGCTGAGTGGTGTGGGCCGGAAGGGAAGGGGTCCGCTCTCCGCCCTCCACCTGTCTATCTCCCGCTGCAGCCCCAAGTCCCACGAGTTTGGACAGTGGTCCGGAGATCGCAGTGGTCCGGAGATCGCTGGGAGAGCTGGAAACCTGGGTGGGTGCACGGCCCCCAGGCCTTGCGCCCTGCGCTGGAGCAGAGCGGTGTGGGCCGGAAGGGAAGGAGCCTGCTCTCCGCCCTCCGCCTGTCTATCTCCCGCTGCAGACTCAAGTCCCAAGAGTTTGGACTGGAACAGATGTGTGTTCCTCTTACCAGTGGTCCGGAGATCGCGGTGGTCCGGATCGCTGGGAGAGCTGGAAACCTGGGTGGGTGCACGGCACCCAGGGTTTGCGCCCTGTGCTGGAGCAGAGCGGTGTGGGCCGGAAGGGAAGGAGTCTGCTCTCCGCCCTCCGCCTGTCTATCTCTCTCTGCAGACTCAAGTCCCACGAGTTTGGACTGGAGCAGATGTGTGTTCCTCTTACTGGTGGTCCAGATCGCTGGGAGAGCTGGAAACCTGGGTGGGTGCACGGCCCCCAGGCCTTGCGCCCTGCGCTGGAGCGGAGCGATGTCGAGTTCTTTTGTTATTGAGTTACCTCACTCAAGATGTTACCCTCTAGATACATCCATTTGCCTAAGAATTTCATAAATTCATTGTTATTAATAGCTGAGTAGTACTCCATTGTGTATATGTACCACATTTTCTGCATCCATTCCTTTGTTGAGGGACATCTGGGTTCTTTCCAACTTCTGGCTATTATAAATAAGGCTGCTATGAGCATAGTGGAGCATGTGTCCTTATTACCAGTTGGAACATCTTCTGGATATATGCCCAGGAAAGGTATTGCGGGATCTTCCAGTAGTACTATGTTCAATTTTCTGAGGAACCGCCAGACTGATTTCCAGAGTGGTTGTACAAGCTTGCAATCCCACCAGCAATGGAGGAGTGTTCCTCTTTCTCTACATCCTAGCCAGCATCTGCTGTCACCTGAATTTTTGATCTTAGCATTCTGACTGGTGTGAGGTGGAATCTCAAGGTTGCTTTGATTTGCATTTCCCTGATGATTAAGGAAATTGAACATTTTTTTCAGGTGCTTAAAAATTCCATCTCAATTCTTCACTGAGTTAGAAAGGGCAATTTGCAAATTCATCTTGAATAATAAAAAACCTAGGATAACAAAAAATATTCTCAACAATAAAAGAACCTCTGGTGGAATCACCATTCCTGACCTCAAGCTGTACTACAGAGCAATTGTGATAAATACTGCATAGTACTGGTACAGTGACAGACAGGTTGATCCTTGGAATAGAATTGAAGACACAGAAATGAACACACACACCTATGGTCACCTGATCTTTGAAAAGGGGGCTAAAACCATCCAGTGGAAAAAAGACAGCATTTTCAACAAATGGTGCTGGCACAACCGGCAGTTATCATGTAGAAGACTAGGAATTGATCCATTCTTATCTCCTTGTACTAAGGTCAAGTCTAAGTGGTTCAAGGAACTCCACATAAAACCAGAGACACTGAAACTTATAGAGGAGAAAGTGGGGGAAAGCCTTGAAGATATGGGCACTGGGGAAAAAATTCCTGAATAGAACATCAATGGCTTGTGCTGTAAGATCAAAAATTGACAAATGGGACCTCATAAAGTTTCAAAGCTTTTGTAAGGCAAACGATACTGTCAATAAGACAAAAAGGCCACCAACAGATTGGGAAAGGATCTTCACCAATCCTAAATCAGATAGGGGGCTGATATCCAATATATATAAAGAACTCAAGAAGGTGGACAGCAGAAAATCAAATAACCCCATTGATGTTAAGAGAAATTAAAGAAAAGTAGTTGTTGCTTCCTGTTATTTTTGTTGTTGAGGTGGGGATTCTGTTCTTGTGGCTGTCTCCTTTTAGGATTGTTGAAGGATTACTTTTTAGAGTTTCCGTCCTTGTATTGGTGTTTTTTTGTTATTATCCTTTGAAGGGCTGGATTCATGGAAAGACATTGTGTGAATTTGAATTTGTCATGGAATACTTTGGTTTCTCCATCTATGGTAATTGAGAGTTTTGCTGGGTATAGTTGCCTGGGCTGGCATTTGTGTTCTCTTAGTGTCTGTATAATATCTGTCCATGATCTTCTGACTTTCATAGTTTCTGGTCAGAAGTCTGGAGTAATTCTAATAGGCCTGCCCTTATATGTTACTTGACCTTTTTCCCTTACTGCTTTTAATATTCTGTCTTTATTTAGCACGTTTGTTGTTCTGGTTATTATGTGTCGGGAGGAATTCCTTTTCTGGTCCAGCCTATTTGGAGTTCTGTAGGCTTCTTGTATGTTCATGGGCATCTCATTCTTTAGGTATGGGAAGTTTTCTTCTATTATTTTGTTGAAGATATTTGCTGGCCCTTTAGTTTGAGAGTCTTCATTCTCATCTACTCCTAATATTCTTAAATTTGGTCTTCTCATTGTGTCCTGGATTTCCTGGATATTTTGCGTTAGGATCTTTTTGCATTTAGCATTTTCTTTGATTGTTGTGTCTATGCTCTCTATAAGAATCTTCTGTGCTTGAGATTCTCTCTTCTATCTCTTCTATTCTGTTGCTGATGCTCATATCTATGGTTCCTGCTTTTTTTCCTATGGTTTCTATCTCCAGGGTTATCTCCTTTTGGGTTTTTTCAATTGTTCCTACTTCCATTTTTATGTCCTGGATGGCTTTGTTCAATTCCATCACCTGTTTGATATTGTTTTCCTGAAACTCTCTAAGTTGTTTATCTGTGTTTTCCTGTATTTCCTTCTTATAGTCCTCCATCATCATCATGAGGAGTGACTTTAGATCCATGTGCTGCTTTTCCTGTGTGATGCTGTATCTAGGACTTGATGTGGTGGGTGAGTTTGGATCTGGTGATGCAAAGTACCCTTTGCTTTCTGTTGCTTCTGTTCTTACTCTTGCCTCCTGCCGTCTCTGCCCGAGGAGACCTGGCATTGGTGCAGACTTGAAGAAATCTGCTGCCCTGGTCTGTCCCTTTATTTATCTCCCAGCTGCAGTCTTCAGTTCCAAGAGATTGGATTGGAACAGATGTTGTGTTCAGCTGCTCACCTGTGGTCCCAAGATGGCTTGGGGAGTCCCGCAGGTATCTCGGGAGAGTGCACAGCACCTGCACAGGAGACCAACTGGAGCTGGTGCAGGCCCAGAGCTGGTGCAGGGCAACCAGAAAGGAGCCCCTGTCCTGTCCTGGGCCTTTATCAATCTCCTGGCTGAATTATCAAGTCCCACGCGATTGGATTGGAACAGATGTTGTGTCCCACTGCTTACCTGTGGTCTCAAGATAGCCTGGGGAGTCCTGCTGGGACCTTGGGAGTGTGCAGAGCGCCTGCGCCAGAGACAGGAGCTGGTGCAGGGCCCAGAGCTGGTGCAGGGCGGACTGGAAATAAATTCATTGTTTTTTTTTTCCCAACATTTATTAATTTCTTCATTTACATTTCAAGTGTTATCCAGAAAGTTCCCTATACCCTCCCCCGTCCCGGCCCTGCTCCCCTACCCACCCGCTCCCACATCTTGGCCCTGGCATTCCCCTGTATTGGGGCATATAAAGTCTGCATGACCAAGGGGCCTCTCTTCCCAATGATGGCCAACTAGGCCATCCTCTTCTATATATGCAGCTAGAGACATGAGCTCAGGGGGTACTAGTTAGTTCATGTTATTCTTCCACCTATAGGGNGCATTCCCACCAACAATGGAGGAGTGTTCCCCTTTCTCCACATCCACGCCAGCATCTGTTGTCACCTGAATTTTTGATCTTAGCCATTCTTACTGGTGTGAGGTGGAATCTCAGGGTTGTTTTGATCTGCATTTCCCTGATGATTAAGGATGTTGAACATTTTTTCAAGTGCTTCTTAGCCATTCGGTATTCCTCAGTTAAGAATTCTTTGTTTAACTCTGTGCCCCACTTTTTAATGGGGATATTTAATTTTCTGGTGTCCACCTTCTTAGGGGACTGATATCCAATATATATAAATTCATTGTTTTTAATAGCTGAGTAGTACTCCATTGTGTAAATGTACCACATTTTCTGTATCCATTCCTCTGTTGAGGGACATCTGAGTTCTTTCCAGCTTCTGGTTATTATAAATAAGGCTGCTATGAACATAGTGGAGCATGTGTCCTTATTACCAGTTGGAACATCTTCTGGGTATATGCCCAGGAGAGGTATTGCTGTATCTAGCTGTAGTATTATTTCTAGTTTTCTGAGGAACTACCAGGCTGATTTATAGAGTGGTTGTACCAGCTTGCAATCCCATCAGCAATGGAGGAGTGTTTTCTTTCTCCACATCCTCGCCAGCAACTGCTGTCACCTGAATTTTTGATCTTAGCCATTCTGACTGGTGTGAGGTGGAATCTCAGGGTTGTTTTGATTTGCATTTCCCTGATGATTAAAGATGTTTTACATTTTTTCAAGTGCTTATCAACCCTTCAGTTTTCCTCAGTTGAGAATTCTTTGTTTAGCTCTGTACCCCATTTTTAATAGCGTTATTTGAATTTCTCTATCCAAGTTTTTTTTTTAATGTAAGCATGTAGTTCTATGATCTTGCTTCTTAGACCTGCCTTGTTTGTATTTTATAAGTTTGGTTATGCTGAGTATTCATTTTTTTCTATTCTGAAACATTTTATTTTATTTTTATTTTTTTATTAGATATTTTCTTTATTTACATTTCAAATGTTATCCCCTTTTCTAGTTTCCCCTCCAAAAATCCTCTATGCCCTCTCCCCTACCCCTGCTCCCAAACCCACCCACTCCCATTCCTGGTCCTTGCATTTCCCTATATTGGGGTGTAGAGCCTTCACAGGACCAAGTGCCTCACCTCCAACTGATGATCGATTAGTCCATCCTCTGCTATAAATATAGCTAGAGCCACCATTTCCAGCATGTGTTTTCTTTGACTGGTGGTATAGTTCCAAGGAGCTTTGAGGGTACTGGTTCGTTCATATTGATGTTCTTTCTATGGGGCTTTAGTCCCCTTCAGCTCCCTGGGTACTTTCTCTGACTCCTTCATTGGGGATATTGTGCTCCGCCCAATAGATGACTGTGAGCATCTGCTTCTGTATTTGCCAGGTACTGGCAGAGCCTCTCAGGAGTCAGCTATATCAGGCTCCTGTCAGCAGGCTTTTGTTGGCATCTGCCTCGTGTCTGGGTTTGGTGGTTGTTCATGGGGTGGATCCCCAAGTAGGGCAGTATCTCAATGGCCATTCCTTCATGCTCTGTTCTGAACTTTGTCTCTGTAACTCCTTCCATGTATTTTGTTCCTCATTCTAAGAAGGAACAAACTATATGCACTTTGGTCTTCCTTCTTCTTGAGTTTCATATGTTTTGCAAATTGTATCTTGGGTATTCTAAGTTTCTGGGCTAATATGCTCTTATCAGTGAGTGCATATCATATGTGTACTTTGTGATTGTGTTATTTCATTCAGGATGATAGCCTCCAGATACATCCATTTGCTTAAGAATTTCATAAATTCATTGTTTTTAATAGCTGAGTAGTACTCCATTGTGTAAATCTACCACATTTTCTGTATTCATTCTTCTGTTGAGGGACATCTAGGCCCTTTCCAGCTTCTGTCTATTATAAATAAGGCTGCTATGAACACAGTGGAGCATATGTCCTTATTACAAGTTGGAACATCTTGTGGATATATGGCCAGGAGAGGTATTGCTGGATTCTCCAGTAGTACTATGTCCAATTTTCTGAGGAACCACCAGACTGATTTCCAGAGTGGTTGTACAAGCTTGCAATCACACCAGCAATGGAGGAGTGTTCCTCTTTCTCCACATCCTAGCCAGTATCTGCTGTCACCTGAATTTTTTGATCTTAGCCATTCTAACTGGTGTGAGGTGGAATCTCAGTGTTGTTTTGATTTGCATTTCCCTGATGATTAAGGATGTTCAACATTTTTTCAGGTGTTTCTCAACCATTCTATATTCCCCAGTTGAGAATTCTTTGTTTAGCTCTGTATCAGCTCCTGGTTTGGTTGATTCTTTGTATAGTTCTTTTTGTTTCCACTAAGTTGATTTCAGCCCTGAGTTTGATTATTTCCTGCCATCTACTCTTCTTGGGTGAATTTGCTTCCTTTTGTTCTAGAGCTTTCAGGCAAGCTCTCCTCTTGCAGGGAAGGAGCACAGAGGTCTGGAGCTCAGCTCTGCTTTCTCGCTGAAGATGCAGGCCTGAAAGGGACCCTGTCCCAGAAGCTATGTTGCTTCTGCAGCCTCTTCGCTCTCCTGCGCAGACTGGTCTCACTTTCCTAGGTTTTCTAACTCCAGTGTTGTCTCCCTTTGTGATTTCTTTATTGCTTTTATTTTCATTTTTAGATCCTGGATGGTTTGGTCATTTCTTTTGCCTGTTTGAATGTGTTTTCCTGTAATTCTTTAAGGGATTTTTATGTTTTCTGTTTAAGGGCTTCTAGTTGTTTACCTGTGCTCTTCTCTATTTCTTTAAGGGAGTTATTTAATCCCTTCTTAATGTCCTCTATTATTATCATGAAATGTGATTTTAGATCTGAATCTTGCTTTTCCCTTGTGATGGTGTATCCAGGACTTGTTATGGTGGGAGAATTGGGTTCTGATGATGCCAGTTAACCTTGGTTTCTGTTGCTGATGTTCTTATGCTTGCCTCCCTCCATCTGGTTATCCCTAGTGTTACCTGCCTTTGGTATATCTGACTGGAGCCTGTCCTTCCTGTGATCCTGATTGTGTCAGAACTCCTCAGAATCCAGCTTTCTCTGTGATCCTATGATTCTGGGATCCTGTGATCCTGAGATCCTGGGTGTGTCAGATCTCCTGGGTGTCATGCTGCCTCTGGGACCCTGAGACCCTGGTGTGGCCAAGCTCCTGAGATCCTATGATCCTGGGATTAGTTAGAGCCCTGTGAGTGGAGCTTCCTCTGAGTGTTATAGGACTGACTGTGGAGTTAGGGTCCAAAGTCTGCTCAGAGCACAGGCCTAGATTTGGAGGAACTTGTGCCACTGGTTGGGCAGAATTCCTGAGTGCCTGGATCCCACTGCTCCCAGTTACTTCCTTGTTTTGCGGCAGATGTTATGTCCTCCTCTCCCATGATCTTATGATCCTCTTTAATATATTTTTAAATTAAAACATTAACATATGTGGATGTTCTGCTTGCACATATGTCTGCATACTATTTTGTGACTGTTCCTTCTGGAAGTCAAAAAAGAATGTGGGATCCTCTGGAACTAGAATTACAGTTTGTTGAAACCACCATGTGTGTGTTGGGAATCTGCCCTGGTAGAGACAATGAGTGCTCTTAATTTCTAGGCTATCTCACAAGGTCCACCTTACCCTTTTAACAACATAAGTATAACTCACAGATAATTGCTTTTTTTCATTTAAGGTTGGCAATGTTTAATTTGGGAAAATTTATTTGTTGAATGTTATAACATGTTCTTTAAAACAGGACAGTTCAAGTTGGGCATGGGGCACACACCTTTTCCCCCATCACATGAAAGGCAGAGGCAGGTGGATTTTGTGACTTCCAGGCTAGTCTGGTCTACATTGTGAGTTCTAGAACAGCCATGGCTATATAGTGAAACCCTTCCTCAAAATCAAAATAAAAAAAATGAAAATGGCCATTTAAATGAAATTTATCCAAACATAAATAATATCTTGAGTCTTCTAATTACAAATTTGAAAAAGAAAAACATTACAGGATAGAATAAAAACATTATAAAATAGTCTGGTGTGGTGGGGCATGCCTTCATTCCCAGCCCACAGGGATGCAGATACAGTTATATCTGTTGAGTTCAAGGCTAGCCTGGTCTACATAGTGAGTTTCAAGAAAAGCCAGGGCTACCTACAGAGACCGTGTCTCAACAATAAAAACAAAACAATACAAAACAAAAAAAAATTACATGCAACAGAAAGATTTTTTAAAGTGTCAAAATATCCTCCAGACCAAAGTGTCAAAATAAAGAAAAATCTTTGGAAAATCTATTGTCTATCGATTATCTATCTATCTATCTATCTATCTATCTATCTATCTATCTATCTATTTTATCTATTCATCTTTGTGTGCATTTATGTGTGTATGTTCAGGTGTACAAAATGTATGTGTGTGTGTGTGTGTGTGTGTGTTTATGATGACACTTATGTGGAGGTTAACAAGACCAGTTTTTATTTTATAAGCTCCATAGTTTTATAATTTCAATAGACAGTAATTGTGAAAATTGTTGAAATGATGTGGATGTGCTTTATATTGATCCAAAACATTAAAAAACTAAAACTTGAAAATGTAAAACTTGTGAGAATTCTATTTAGGACCATAGCAAGGACTGAAGAGCCACACAACTTTCAACATATCACTCAAATCACTGGAGAGACTGGTTTGTTGATGAGAACATCTGGGTTTCATATCAGTCACCAATGGCTCTTTGAATATAGCTAGGGAAGAAATACACTGTGAAATAATTTTATTAGTGTTCATCAGTAAAAATGGGCAGAGAGTAGGGTAAAATGATGCCACGATTGTGATAATTGCCCCCAAATTTCCCGTTCTTCCATGTGTATAAAACCTATCATAAAGGGTGGCGAAGTTGTTCAACAAATAAAAGAACACAGAGCAGTTTACAAGCAACAGGATTGTTTGAGTGGCTTTGTGTTCAGGAGACTTTTGTGGGGAGAGTCTTGGGTTGCGGAGATGCTGGGCTCTCTTGTGGTGCCTGTAGAGGAGGGTCACTGTGTAGAGGCTGGTCCATATCATGAGGAGTAGAAAGAGCAGATCTCTTGTTATGATAACGCTGAGGAATAATCTTGGATTGGGGTACTCGACTGGACCACTTCCACAGTAAACATGAAAATATCCATAATCAACATCAGTGTAATTGGTTTTCGCTATCACAGTCTCAATGAGGTGCACATATATGACCAGGTTGATGAACCAGGAAAACAGGAAGGTCCAAAAAGTCTACTTAGAGAGTTTAGGCTTATGCCATGCCAAGTTAGAATTATTGGGAGTGATGGTGATGGCTTGGAATGTGCTTAGAATAGAAGTGGTAGAGATGTACATAGCCCGGGAGACTCTATAGACATACTCAAAGGCCTTACAGCCAACATCATCCAGAAACCTGGGCACTCCAAAGGATGATGTGTTATATGGGAGTGCTATATATAGCGAATGTTATTGTCAACATATTGACTATCATCAGGTGCATAAAAATGGGATCAATATGTCTATCAAAGCGAGCTTTGACACAGAAGTTGTACACATATAGTATGAAGAGTAATGCATTCCCTATGACTCCTACACAGAACTCAGAGAAAATCCCCAAGATGGTGTTGCTTGGAAATGACATCTCAGTCAGGCCTTCAGTGAAAATGAATCATATTGAAGTATAAATCTAATTACATACTGATATTTGTTGGGAAATATACTGAATGACACTTCAGGAGGAGAGAAGGTTAGAGAAATGTCCAACAACTTGGTATTTCAGCTTCAGACGTGGTACCTCTGGGAACTGCATTCCAGGAAATCTCCAGAGCCTCAGATGATAGAAAGTATGAAGCAGGTGGGCTCAAAGAAAAAAAAAATCTTCTGAGTGCTGTTACATCAAGAAGCAGAATATATTAATGACCCAAAGGCAAAATTGCATGTTATAAAGAGTTTTTATTCAGCAGATCACACTGTACAAATTTTTTTAAAAAAAGTATTGTTGTTTTTCTTTATGTATATGTATACACTGTAGCTGACTTCAGACATACAAGATGAGGGTATCAAATCCCCTTGTAGATGGATTTTAGTTTCCAAGTGGTTGCTGGAAATTGAACTCAGGGACTCTGGAAGAACAGCCAGACTACTGAGACATCTCTCCAGCCCATACCATATATTTTCTAAACTTCATTTGAAAGTTCTAATCTTTACCAAGTAGAGAGTAACATACATATCTGAACACTTTTGTATGTTCAGTTGCTTTCTTAAACTCTTCCAAGGTATTTATCTTTAAATTTACAACAGAGATGAGAGATGGTTCAGTGGTTAAGAGCATCAGCTGCTCTTTCACAGAACCCAGAGCAGAGTTCAGCAGTCACTTGGAGGCTTACAACTTAAGTTCATTTCCAGGGGATCTGATACCTTCTTTCTGACTCTGTGGCATCAGACATGCACACACTTCACAAATATTCATGCAAGTATAACATTGGATATGTGAAATCAAAGAAAAGAATAAATTAGAAAACAATTCTCAATGAAAGACTTGTCACTTGGGATTTGTTTCTGAGTACAACCTTTGAGTTAGTTTGGGGACTCAATCCCTGTGTAGAGCTTCTGTTATTCAAAATATGAAGAGTTGGTTGTTACAGTACTTGGCCCAGCGTTGAGCACATTCTCAGAGAAATATATTTTTCCGTCACTCTTTTTATTATCTGTAGGAAAATCAACAGAAAAACAGACCATTGTGTTATGTAAAATAAGGCAATCTCACACTAATAAAAATGACACATATTCTCATATATGGAATCTGGTGGGGAAATCCACAAACCCAATGGAGAGACTCCTAGCTATGTGTGAGAAATGGGAGTGGCAGAGTGATACAGTAGGGAATAATGGACAAATGTCATGAAAGTCATGCTTGTGCATGTAATCAAATTCATAATACAATATGCAGATAGGATGTGTATTTGTCAATAAGACCTCATAAGGCTCCAAAGAATCAACACAATCACCACAATTCATCAGACCCCAAATTGGACTAAATACACTAAATGTATACTGTTTTCTTTTTTATTTCAAATATGTCATAAATCATCACCAAAACATTACATTCCAGTAACCTGTTAGTATGTCCATAATTTAACAACACCACAAACATATGTTAGGTAATTGATGGGTAAAGTGTAAATGAGCACATAGCTGCAGTGTTCAAAGGAATATTAGAAATGTCAAACTAAATGGAGAGAAACTGGAAGCAATCTCACTAAAATCAGGGAATAGACAAGGCTGCCCACTTTCTCCCTACCTATTCAATATAGTACTTGAAGTCCTATCCAGAGCAATTT
>LR750321.1:311509-367640 GCA_902729485.2 Mus minutoides | reverse complement strand
ATAAGTGACCCCAAAAACTCCACCAGAGAACTCCTAAACCTGATAAACAGCTTTAGTGCAGTAGCTGGATATAGAATCAACTCAAACAAATCAATGGCCTTTCTCTATACAAAGGATGAACTGGCTGAGAAAGAGATCAGGGAAACATCACCCTTCACAATAGTCACTAACAATATAAAATATCTTGGTGTGACTCTTATGTAGGAAGTGAAAGATTTGTATGACAAGAACTTCAAGTCTCTGAAGAAAGAAATTGAGGAAGATCTCAGAAGATGGATCTCCCATACTCATGGATTGGCAGAATCAATATAGTAAAAATGGCTATCGTGCCTAAAGTTATCTACAGATTCAATGCAATGCCCATCAAAATTCCAACTCAATTCTTCAATGATCTAGAAAAGACAATTAGCAAGTTCATCTGGAATAACAAAAAACCTAGACTAGCAAAAACTCTTCTAAAAAATAAAAGAACCTCTGGTGGAATCACCATGCCTGACCTCAAGCTGTACTACAGAGCAATTGTAATAAAAACTGCATGGTACTGGTACAGCAACAGACAGGTAAATCAATGGAATAGGATTGAAGACCCAGAAATGAATCCACACACCTATGGTCACCTGATCTTTGACAAGGGAGCTAAAACTATCCACTGGAAAAAAAACCCAGCATTTTCAACAAATGGTGCTGGCACAACTGGTGGTTATCATGTAGAAGACTGGGAATTGATCCATTCTTATCTCCTTGTACTATGGTCAAGTCTAAGTGGTTTAAGGATCTCCACATAAAACCAGAGACACTGAAACTTATAGAGGAGAAAGTGGGGAAAAGCCTTGAAGATATGGGCACTGGGGAACAATTCCTGAATAGAACAGCAAAGGTTTGTGCTATAAGATCAAGAATTGACAAATGAAAGGACCTCATAAAGTTGCAAAGCATCTTCCAGGCAAAAGAGACTGTCAACAAGACAAAAGGACCACCAACAGACTAGGAAAGGATCTTTACCAATCCTAAATCAGATAGGGGACTGATATCCAATATATATAAAGAACTCAAGAAGGTGGACACCAGAAAATCAAATATCCCCATCCAAAAGTGGGGCACAGAGTTAAACAAAGAATTCTTAACTGAGGAATAATACCGAATGGTTGAGAAGCACATGAAAAAATGTTCAACATCCTTAATCATCAGGGAAATGCAAATCAAAACAATCCTGAGATTCCACCCCACACCAGTAAGAATGGCTAAGATAAAAAATTCAGGTGATAGCAAATGCTGGCATGGATGTGGAGAAAGGGGAACACTCCTCCATTGTTGGTGGGACTGCAAGTTTGTTCAACCACTCTGGAAATCAGTCTGGCGGTTCCTCAGAAAACTGGACATAGTACTACCGGAAGATCCTGCAATACCTCTTCTGGGCATATATCCAAAAGATGTTCCATCTGGTAATAAGGACACATGCTCCACTATGTTCATAGCAGCCTTATTCATAATAGCCAGAAGCTGGAAAGAACCCAGATGTCCCTCAACAGAGGAATGGATACAAAAAATTTGGTACATTTACACAATGGAGTACTACTCAGCTATTAAAAACAATGAATATATGAAATTCCTAGGCAAATGGATGGATCTGGAGTGTGTCATTCTGAGTGAGGTAACCCAATCACAAAAGAACTCACATAACATGTACTCACTGATAAGTGGATATTAGCACAGAAACCTAGACTACCCAAGGTACAATTTGCTAAAAACATGAAACTCAAGAAGAATGAAGATCAAAATGTGGACACTTCGCCCCTTCCTAGAATTAAGAACAAAGCACACATTGAAGGAGTTAGAGAGATCAAGTGTGGAGCTGAATCAAAAGGATGGACCAACAAGTGACTGCTGCAGCCAGGGATCCATCCCATAATCAGCCACCAAACACAGACACTATTGAATACGCCAGCAAGATAGTGCTGAAAGGGCCCTGATATAGCTTTCTCGTGGGAGGCTGTACCAGTGCTTGGCAAACACAGAAGTGGATGCTCACATTCAGCTATTAGATGGAACACAGGGTTCCCAGGAAGGAGCTAGAGAAAGTACCCAAGGAGCTGAAGGGGTCTTCAATCCTATAGGTGGAAGAATAACATGAACTAACTAGTACCCCCAGAGCTCATGTCTCTAGCTGAATATATAGAAGAAGATGGCCTAGTTGGCCATCATTGGGAAGAGAGGCCCCTATGTCATGCAAACTTTATATGCCCCAGTACAGGGGAATGCCAGTGCCAATATGTGGGAGTGGGTGGGTAGGGGAGCAGGGCAGGGAATGGGGGAGGGTTTAGGGGACTTTCAGGATGACATGTAAAATGTAAATGAAGAAAATATCTAATAAAAATGATATGCCACTGAGCTTAAGATTTAAATAAATGAAAATATGATCAAAGAAAAAACAGAAATGTACTCTTTACTACACTCCATATGCTGTATGACATTTAACTCTAATGAAAGTGTAGTTAGTTTAGGTAGAAATGGAAGGACAAAGGATTTAGGGAGATATCTTCAACAGATGCAAATAAATAAATAAACAAGTAAATACATAAACAAGTAAAAGTAGGAAAATAGTAAGAATATTATGAGCTAAAGACAAGATTTGGTAAGAAAAAAAGAAAGGCACAATTTAGTTACCTGGAAAGAAAAATAGGAGAAAAGAAACCTGAAGGAAAAAAAAAGTGCAAAGTCTATGGCAGGATAGACTGGGGAAGAGGATCAGTGTGAAGCTCATCATACCTTCCTCTGGCTCTGAGCACTGAGCACTGGGACCCCTCAGGGCAGTGTGAATCCCAGTGATAGGATGTGTCTTGGAAAGCCTGCCTAGCAGGAGGCATGGCTAAATCAAGGACAGGATGACAGGACTCTTCCTCCCAGTGGACATGGACCAGCTTGTCACCCAAGGCATCAATGAGCTTGTTACTGTGCATTACTTAGATGTACCCAGTGGAAAACATTGCTCTCCCAGATAACTTTAGCATTCTAAGAATGCAAAATCTATTTCTGAGGATGTGTGTTTTCCCAAGATGAACCATATCAGAAAGTAAACTCGAGGAGTGAGGAAGTCATTAAAAGTTTTAAGACAGTGGTGGTAATTATCTCAGATGTTACCACAACAGCTGAGCTCCAAGCAGGGCCTCAAAGAACAGTCAAACTGTTCTTCTGGAGCCCTCTGTGCCTTGTGTTCTTACAGTGTGTTTTAAAGTTCCATGGAGAATATGAAGGCTCATGTGTAGTTTTATTTTGACCACACAGTGCATGGATTAGTCATGGTTGTATTATATCTTTGGCTACCAATAGAGTTTCACTCTAAGATTGCTTAGTTTTGTGAAACACACACTAGTCAATCTGCCTTCCAAATATTTATGCTTATACCCACAGACAAGTTTTAGTTCAGCCAAGATCACAGAGACTTTTTATCAGAGGTCAATATTTAATACACAGAGAGATTCGCAAGTGTTCAAAGTGCTTGGAACAACTGTCCATTATTTCCGGATACCTAAACATGACATATACTATATCTTCTTCAAGACCCAGGAACACTGGGAGAAGAGAGCAAAGATTCTAAGGTCCAAAGGAACAATGTCATGAAATGCTATCTCTTGGATATGACATAGCCATGATAACCATGATCATCCCATAGTGCTGATCAACTACTCAAGACCTGAATGCAAAAATAACACAGCAAAAAGGAGGGGTGGCTGGGTGTAGAGGGTCCGTTTATTCCCAGTACTTGGGAGGCAGGGTAAGGGTCTGGGGCAGGGCCTGAGAGCTCTCTAAGTTCAAAGCCAGCCTGCTCTACATAGCAAGTTGAAATCCAGTTAATGTTGTGATGAGTCTCTGTTTTCAGAAAAAAAAAAGGGATGGAAATAGGGGTCAATGGGGATGAGAAGGGGATTATAGAAGGTAGTAGGAAGTACAAACACAATGATGATATACATGATGGAAAGACAGGAAGTTTACACAATTACAAAAGGGCAGAAGTAGTGAACATTTTAATGACCTCAGTCTGAAGGCAGAGGCAGGCAGATCTCTGACGCCAGCATGATCCCCAGAGTCAGATTGAGTATTGCCAGGGGGACACAGAGAAACCCTGCCTTGAACAGACAAAATGAACAAACAGCAACAACAATAACACCCTGTGGGGCACTGGGCCATACACTGTCTGCTCTCCAGTCGAGCTGAGATGTTGAACCCCGGGACCCGGTGGTGATAATTCATCTACGTGGGATAGGAGATCCCACATGCTCCTGTTACTGCCCCCTCAGCCCCCACAAGAGAAGCATGGTTAGTAGTCACATAGGCAATGTCCCAAGCTTCTGACCTTCAGGATAGACTCCTCCTCAGCTACTTAGCAACAGTAAAGCCCATAAGAGGGGTTTCTTGGCTCTATCTCACTCTTTTGCTTTCTCTCACTCCTCTCCTCTCCTCTCCTCTCCTCTCCTCTCCTCTCCTTTCCCTCTTACTCTCCTTTCCCTCTTACTCTCTAGCCTTTCTTCTCTATCTCCTTTTTCCCCTTCTCTCCTCTTGGCCATGGACAATCTCTCTCTCTCTTTCTACCTTCTTTCTTCCCCTGCCTTTCTATAATAACGCGCTAAAACCATAGACTGTCTCTGCTCATCAAAGCCTGCTGTGCACAGACTCTCTCCTGTGTGGGAACCTGTCCCCTTCAGCCCTCTCTTCCATAACCCTGGAATGACAGGGTCTTTCCCGACCCCCCTCCCCAGGTCAGGGTCTGCCCCTTGTCTACCCCCCATTGTGTGGGGTCAGTGATTTAGATGCCAACCCGAGGCCAAATGGAAAGCGTCTGGCAGCCCTCACATGTTCACCTGCCCAGAGCATAGCAGGAACTCTGGCCAGATGTGGGCTATCCTCTCTTCCCTCTTTCCACCTTTTAGTTCCCACAACTCAAAATTATACAACCTTACATGCTTCAGGTGCATCACTAAGCTTTTTTTTTCTTTTTAGACAGAGTGTCTCTATGAAGTTCTGTCTGTCTATCTGTCCTTTAGGTTACTCTGTAGACCAGGATGGACTCCAAAGTCACAGAGATCTTCCTTTCTCTCTGCCTCTATCTTCAAAGTGCTAGAATTAAAGTTCTATACCATCACACCTGCCTCATAATTAAATTATGAATTTGATATTTCTCATTTATTACAGACACATTCTCAAACAATGTTGGAAAAGGTCCACTCAGGCAGATGTGGTGGAGACCACTCTGTTCCCATACACATGTCCCCTTGATTAAGCACCCAGGCCAGCTTTGTATACCTCACACTGGTACCTTTTCCAAGTAACCACACCCCATCAAGGACAGTCTGTTGTTTTTTTTTTTTTCAACTTTTATTAGATATTTTCATTTACATTTCAAGTGTTATCCAGAAAGTTCCCTATACCCTCCGCCTCCCGGCCCTGCTCTCAGCAGGATCCCAACCTCCATCACTATTTATACAGATGTCTGCTAAGTTTCAGGGACCACAGAAATGATTTTCTGAGTGAGGGAGAGGCTGTAGGACACTGGGGAACGAGGTGAGGATGTCTTGAACATGGAGCATCATAGCTTCATACAGTCCTCTATTCCCCTGATGGTGGTTCCATATTTTGCTTCTTCCCTTTGGATGTCCAGTCACTGCTGCACTTCAAGGGCATGGGATCTGATGTGCTTTTCTCAGGGGTCATACATCTGACACAATCCTATTGAACAAAATGTTTCAGATTACATTTAAGATATCAAATTAGAGGTTCAAATAGAGAGGAGAAATGCAGATTCAGTTTAGCAGAGATTCTGTGGAATGTATGGTGAAGAACTAATGCACATCAAGGTCATATAGGTTTTTTAGCTTAGTGTGTAGAGAGTGTCGGGAATAGTAACTGGCCAAGGTGTGAATGAACTATGAGGAGTATACTGATGGTATTTGCTTGTTGAACCTGATTCCTAGTTATATAAACTATGTCACAAAAAAATAAAACAACCCAGGGGCCAGAGAGATGGCTCAGTGATTAAGAGAACTGACCACTCTTCTAGAGGACCAGGGTTCAATTTACAGTACCCACAAGGCAGCTCTCAGCTGCCTATATTTTCAATTCCAAGGAATCTGACACTCTTACACAGGCATATATGAAGGCAAACTATCAATGAGTATAAAATAAAGATAAACAAGATCAAGCAAAGCAAAGCAAAGAAAAACAAAACAAAAGACCCCTTCAGAACAATATATAAATTGGATTTTTGTTGTACTCTTAGAGTGAAGTTCTTAACAGTTGTCTAGGTTTAGAATATCAAGTGTGACTTTCCTCTACTGAGCAGAACTTAAGTTCAGTTGGACAACAGTTGGTTACTTTTAAAGCAGACATATCCCTGCTTCACCCTTGGGTATTTATTTTTGTGAAGGAATTTCCTTTTTATTTCCACTTAAACTCCCTCTTCTTCCTTGTGTTCCAGTCTGTGAATGACTGATTCTTGAATTTCATGGTATGTTTCCAGTGGGAGAAGGGTAGAGGAAACCTCATAACATACAAAAACATAATCTGAATTTCTTCATGGCTGAAAATTCTATCCTTTTTCATGGGGTGCTTCATGTTGTATATGCCTTGATGCTCCTCACTTGCTGTTTGCAGAGGAGAGAAGTGCAGCACACAGCACCACAGAGGACGGCACCTGGAGATGGCAGAAGCTCGTTCATATGATACTCTCAATTTCCAGGAGCCTCCAGGATGCAACCCACTCCTGAGGACATGGTTCTGTGGTGGCCTCTGCGGCAGACAAGGTATGAAGAAAGCTCAGTCTGCCCTTGTCTGTCAGGAAAGCACTGTGCTCTAAAGGCAAAGGGCATGTGGTCCGGGAGCAAACCAGGCTCCTGCGTAGTGCCACGGTGAGTAGTGACACCACTTGAGGACAAGTATGGGAGGCATGCATGGCTTGGTTCCACAGAGACAGATCGGGGCCTAGACTGATTAGAGTGTAATCAGGAAGAGTGTAGATCAATATGATGGTTGCTGATTTGCATCAAAGATGTGGTGCTGCCAAGGTCACAATGGCGGAAAGCGGCACCAACATGCTGCAGGCAGAGAAGTGAGTGCCAACATGTGTGTGAACAGAGGACGATCTGTGAGTGCCTTAGCCAAGAGTTCACAGCTTCACAGGAAGGCCACTGTGTCTGGAAAGCTTCTCTTGGGACAGTGTCTCCCATGGAGCCTTCGAGGTACTTACACAGCGTGTTTCTGTGTCCTCTCCCTTGCTAGTCTTTCTCTCTGTCACCCTTGTTGGTACCGGCTATTTCTGGCACAACCCTGGGTTATCAGAGTTGGCGTTTGCAGAGCATAGAGCAGATAAACAAGAGACCTAGAAAGAAAAGAAATGGTCAGTCAGCTGAGGCCCTGAGGTTGTGGGATCCTTGTGGGCCCAGTGAACCTCTTGAAGTATAATTTCTGCTTCCCTCAATACTCCAATTTAAGGATTCTGATCAAGTCATGGTAATATTTGATTTTAAAATACCAGCAGGAAACACATTACAGTGATTTCTTAGCATACTGTTCTAGGACACCTCCTTCCTCTATGTGGGTCTGACTTTTACTTCTCTCCTTCACTGAAACCCCTGTAGTCTTTTTTTTTTTTAATTTTTATTTATTTATTATATGTAAGTACACTGTAGCTGTCTTCAGACACTCCAGAAGATGGCATCAGATTTCATTACGGATGGTTGTGAGCCACCATGTGGTTGCTGGGATTTGAACTCGGGACCTTCGGAAGAGCAGTCGGTGCTCTTAACCACTGAGCCATCTCGCCAGCCCCAAACCCCTGTAGTCTTATCCCTCCCACTCTTCCAAATCCCCAGCCTGGGCCAATACTACACATCTTTAGTGGTCCAGAAGACTTTGATTACTGGCAAGAAACCATGAATTCAGAATGCTGAAGTTAGAGACTCTGACCCAGGACTGCATGGCAATTCTTCCGTTCCATGCTTCTGTGCTCTCCTTTGTTGGAGACAATGTCGGAGGACTTGGACAAAGGACTTGATTTACCAAGGTTTGCTGAGCAACACATGAAACATTGAAAACTGTATTTGTGCATTTCCCTAAATTCACCCTGACTCAAAACAAACTGGCTTCAGTGAGCCCAATATCTTGACAACTGTTTCCTACAGGTAAAGCTACCCGTGGGAAGGGCAGGTTCCCTTAAAAAAGGCACTCAAGTCTCCAGATGTTCTGAAACCTGACACTCCAGGGCTGTGGACATCCCTCCACACCACTCAGGGTTGCCTGTTCTTTTTCAAGTGCCCATGCTGCTATTCCCCTTTTCTCTGTCTTTTCTGATTACTTGCCTAAGATGGCATTGACTCTAAGGTGACAGATTCTGATGGCTGCCACTGCCTTTCCTGGGCAGTGGGAAAGATATAGCTGCCTACCTAATGTATAATCCAGAAAAGAGCCAGTTTGGCAGAATATTGACCTGTTTCCTAGATGTGTCACCCTGGTAGAGTACACCGTGATCCTGTACAGTACAGTGGTTCTTTCCTTCTGGATTTACCATATCATTCCCTGTGGGCCTTTTCTAGCATTCCAAAGCATATCCTGCTATTGTCCTAATGCCCAACATCTTATGCTCCACTTCCCTGGGAGTGGGTGGATTGTTGTCCCACCCACCCTTACATGTACTCAATATTAGTTCCCAAGTGCCTACAGTCTTATACCAAGTTTTGATTAGATATTTTTTGAGGCAGAAGTCTCTCCTAGGCATCCTTCCTCACTCTCCTGTGATTATAGGTGTGTGCTGAACTGAATTCTTTTTTTTTTTTAATTTTTTTCCAATTTTTATTAGATATTTTATTCATTTACATTTCAAATGCTATCCTGAAAGTCCCATATACCCTCCCCTAGCTCCTGCCCTGCTCCTCTACTCACCCACTCCCACATCTTGGCCCTGGCATTCCCCTGTACTGGGGCATATAAAGTTTGCATGACCCAGGGGCCTCTCGTCCCAATGATGGCCAACTAGGCCATCTTCTGCTACATATTCAGCTAGAGACACGAGCTCTGGGGGTACTGGTTAGTTCATATTGTTCTTCCACCTATAGGGTTGGAGAACCCTTCAGCTCCTTGGATACTTTCTCTAGCTCCTCCATTGGGAACCCTGTGTTCCATCTAATAGCTGACTGTGAGCATCCACTTCTGTGTTTGCCAAGTACTAGCATAGCCTCACCCGAGACAGCTATATTAGGGCCTTTTCAGCAATATCTTGCTGGCATATGCAATATTGGCTGGGTTTGGTGGCTGATTATGGAATGGATCCCTGGCTGCAGCAGTCACTGGTTGGTCCATCCTTTTGTCTCAGCTCCACACTTGATCTCTGTAACTCCTTCAATGTGTGCTTTGTTCCTAATTCTAGGAAGGGGTGAAGTGTCCACACTTTGGTCTTCATTCTTCTTGAGTTTCATGTGTTTTGGAAATTGTATCTTGGGTAGTCTAGGTTTCTGGGCTAATATCCACTTATTAGTGAGTACATGTTATATGAGCGGAACTGAATTCTTAGTCTCATCCACTGATATGCGCATTATTCCTTGTTTAGGAAAAGGAAAGTTTCTTTACAGACTCTGGAGATCAGGCCATGTATCTGACCTTTAGAGATGACTCAAAGTCTGTGTTGGTCCCCTTAGGATGAATAAATGAGGGGTGATAAAAGTTTAATATTTGCCTTCTGACTTTTAGGCCAAAAATGTAAGTAAAATTGGTAGTGCCTTCTGTACCGGTTTGACAGTTTGGAGCTTCACAGAGCAACTAACTACTGAGGATTACTAGGGCATAGGTACTATACTTTACCGTGTCTTCTCTGTATAGTGTGGAGAATGAGGTAGTCACAGGACTGGGCAGGGATACATGACCTTGGGAAGCTGTCTGTTCTTCCTGAGCCTCAATGTCCAATTTTTTTTCCAATTTTTATTAGATATTTTATTCATTTACATTTCAAATGCTATCCTGAAAGTCCCATATACCCTCCCCTAGCCCCTGCCCTGCTCCCCTACTCACCCACTCCCACATCTTGGCCCTGGCATTCCCCTAGTCACCAAGGAGGTATGTGAGACAAGCATGCTGAGTGTCTCAATGTTTGGGCACAGTCAATGCTGGGGACCAGTGTGACCTCAGGATTCCAGGCAAATGTTACCATGACTTTTGCTATTACGGTGATAAATAGCTGTTGCTATTAGGGTACTGAAAGCAAACTTTGTGGGCTTGAAAGGATTTGTGGGGAAGTGGATGGTTAGGAAAAAAAAACACCTCCCTGGTAAGGACTGTCATTAGTCATCACCCACAGGTCCTGTGGAACACTGAACAGAAAGATCCCTCTGTAAGTCAGTCAGTGCCTTCTGGATCTGTTTCAAGGCCATGTACCTGCTGCTTGGGCCTGGCTGACCCCACAGGCGTGCCTCTTGGGTATATTTTCTGATTCTGGCTATTGTTGTGGCCTGTAGGCATTACAGCTAGGTAGGGCTTTGATTGCTTTTCTTTCTTGGCAGTTTGCATACAGCCTTATGATAGTATGAAAACCAGTCTTCCAGGAAGAGGCTTCCAGGCCAGTCCCAGCCCAAGTCCCCTGTCTGAATTGCATTGTGCCTTCAGCAATAGGGTCTTATCTTCAAGTTTTGAAAAGCAACAAAAGACAACAACAGCCTTTATTTGGTAAGTTTTTGCCTGCTCCCTGGCCAACAACTGGAAGGGAGGTTTCCCATGTCTGGAACTAGGGTCTTTGTTGAATAGTCTGTTGTTCCCAGGGGAAGAATATAATCCTCATGTTTGTTTCAAACATCCTGAGCATTACTTATTTATCTGTCCTCTTCCCCTTACATTATCCTCCTTCTCCGCTAAGTTAAAGTCCCCTCCCACTCCCTCCCTTTTCCTCCACAGTAGCTGTGCCCCACCATTTCTCCCTCGTGAGCTTCCTCTACTTCCATCAGGACCATGACAACATTCTATTCTTCTGGATTTTTCACATTCTTCAGGTTAGGAGGTCACATCTGAAAATCTAAGCAAAGATCCACAAATAAGAGAGAACATACACCATTTGTGTTTCTGGGTGTAGATTAACTTACTCAATATAACATTTTCCAGTTCTACCCCCCCCCCCCATTTTCAATTTTTTTAAAAAAATTAGCTGACTAGAATTATATTATGTATGTGACACATTTTCAGTGTCCACTTATCAGTTAAAGGACATATAGGTTTCTTCAATTTTCTACATGTTTTGAATATAACAACAGTGAACATGGCTGAGTACCTCTGTAGTAGGATATTGAGTCCTTTGTGTATATGCCATGAAGTGGTTAGGTAGGCTATGTGGTAGATTTATTTTTAGCTCTTTGTTCTGTGTTCTTTAGTTAATTAATTTATCTATTTACTTTACATCCAGAACACTTTCCCCTCCTAGTATTCCTTCCACCATACCTTCCTCTCTTTCTCTCCAGAAAATGAGAGGTCTCCCCTGGATATCTACTGACCTTGATATATCAAGTTGCAGCTGGCTAGGGACATCTCTTACTGAGGCTAAATGAGGCAGCCCAGTTAGGGGAAAGGGTTGCAAAGGCATGCAAAAGAATCAGAGACAGGCTCTCTGGCGGGTCGGGGTTACATGGCGGCGACTGCGGCAAAGCTAGAGCCTCGGAAACGCCGCTGCCGCCAGCACAGCCGGAGACCTGAGCCGACCTTGAGGGCTGTCCGCGGGCCCTGCACTCTGTCGATGAGTCGGAGAAGTCCCGTTGTATCAGAGTAAGATGGACGGTAGCTTTGACTGTGATTGCGGTGAGCTGGAGCCACCTGATCACTAAGAAGAGACGCCTGTCAGCCAACGTCACCAGGGCTTCCTGTTGAAACACAGCGCGCGACCAGGAAGCGAGGAAGCAGAGGGAACTAGTGCTTCCCAGCGTCTTAGGATGCTGCTCAGGGCCAGTCCAACACTGAATGTATCTGCACTGTGAGAGGATGTCCACGGAGGCCTGCCCATGTTAAGTCGGTTAGCATAGTAAATCTGAGTGCATACTATGTCATTTCATTCCGTTTGAGTTTCTTGAGTGTTTTCTTTAAATGTCTGCAGAGTTGCTGCCCTTCCTTGAACTATGAGCACTGCAATCTTTTTAATTCTCAGTATGAATAGAGATTTTTGAGCTTTAAGTCTGAGGGGAACTCAGCGGGCCTGGTTGGCATTGCAATGAACATCAAGAAACCATCGTGCCGAGGGAACGTGATTGCTTTTCTCCCTTTTTGAGAGATCTTTCCTTTGATGCCAGTTTTCTCCCTTGTTTACACAAGTTAGTTCAACAGTTTGAAAGGAAAAGGCAATTGTAAGGGTTTCAAAATGGCAGAGAAATTCGAAAGTCTCATGAACATTCATGGCTTTGATCTGGGCTCTAGGTACATGGACTTAAAACCATTGGGCTGCGGAGGCAATGGCTTGGTCTTTTCTGCTGTAGACAATGACTGTGACAAAAGAGTAGCCATCAAGAAAATTGTCCTCACTGATCCCCAGAGTGTCAAACATGCTCTCCGTGAAATCAAAATTATTAGACGACTTGACCACGATAACATTGTGAAAGTGTTTGAAATTCTTGGTCCCAGTGGAAGCCAGTTAACAGATGATGTGGGCTCTCTCACGGAGCTGAATAGCGTCTACATTGTTCAGGAGTATATGGAGACAGACTTGGCGAATGTGCTGGAGCAGGGCCCTTTACTGGAAGAGCATGCCAGGCTTTTCATGTATCAGCTGCTACGTGGGCTCAAATACATCCATTCTGCAAACGTGCTGCACAGAGATCTCAAGCCAGCTAATCTTTTCATTAACACTGAAGACTTGGTGCTGAAGATAGGTGACTTTGGCCTGGCACGGATCATGGATCCTCATTATTCCCATAAGGGTCATCTTTCTGAAGGATTGGTTACCAAATGGTACAAGATCTCCACGGCTTTTACTTTCTCCTAACAATTATACTAAAGCCATTGACATGTGGGCTGCAGGCTGCATCTTTGCTGAAATGCTGACTGGTAAAACCCTCTTTGCAGGTGCACATGAACTTGAACAGATGCAGCTGATCTTAGAGTCTATCCCTGTTGTGCATGAGGAAGATCGGCAGGAGCTTCTCAGCGTGATTCCAGTTTACATTAGAAATGACATGACTGAGCCACACAGACCGCTAACTCAGCTGCTTCCGGGGATCAGTCGAGAAGCACTGGATTTCCTGGAGCAGATTCTGACCTTCAGCCCCATGGACCGGCTGACAGCTGAGGAAGCACTTTCCCATCCCTACATGAGCATCTACTCCTTCCCAACGGATGAGCCCATCTCAAGCCATCCTTTCCACATAGAAGACGAAGTGGACGACATTTTGCTTATGGATGAAACACACAGTCACATTTATAACTGGGAAAGGTACCATGATTGTCAGTTCTCGGAGCATGACTGGCCTATTCATAACAACTTTGATATCGATGAGGTTCAGCTTGACCCAAGAGCTCTGTCTGATGTCACCGATGAAGAAGAAGTCCAAGTTGATCCTCGAAAATACCTGGATGGAGACCGAGAGAAGTATCTAGAGGATCCCGCCTTCAACACCAGCTACTCTGCTGAGCCTTGCTGGCAGTACCCAGATCACCACGAGAACAAGTACTGTGATCTGGAGTGTAGCCACACGTGTAACTACAAAACAAGGTCATCATCATACTTAGATAACCTGGTGTGGAGGGAGAGCGAGGTTAAGCATTACTATGAGCCCAAGCTTATTATAGATCTTTCCAACTGGAAAGAGCAAAGTAAAGAAAAATCAGATAAGAGAGGCAAGTCCAAGTGTGAGAGGAACGGGTTGGTCAAGGCGCAGATCGCGCTAGAGGAAGCATCCCAGCAGCTGGCTGAGAGGGAGAGGGGCCAAGGCTTCGACTTTGACTCCTTCATCGCGGGGACCATTCAGCTCAGTGCCCAGCATCAGTCTGCTGATGTAGTTGACAAGTTAAACGACTTGAATAGCTTAGTGTCCCAGCTAGAATTGAAAAGCCTCATATCCAAGTCAGTCAGCCGAGAAAAGCAAGAAAAGGGAAGGGCTAACCTGGCCCAGCTGGAAGCCTTGTACCAGTCCTCCTGGGACAGCCAGTTTGTGAGTGGCAGGGAGGAGTGTTTCCTCATCAGTCAGTTTTGTTGTGAGGTCAGGAAGGATGAGCATGCAGAGAAGGAGAACACCTACACCAGCTATTTGGACAAGAAAAAATCGTCCTTCCTCCTTAGGCTTTACGATCTTTGACTCGGTCACCTCCTTCCCTTCGCACCCCTCTCTCCGGCACTCCGTCCCGAAGACTTGCCGCCACCCCTCGAGGAGGATTCGTTCGTAGACCTCAGGTATCCGTGGGGCGTCAAGGTGTCGGGGCACCCCAGGGGTGAGTTCAGGTAGGTCCGGTGGAATTTACCTGCCGCTATGAAATCTTCCCCTCAAATCCCTCACAAGACATATAGCAGCATTCTGAAACATCTGAACTAAACACCCAGCAGACATTTCTTTGTTCTTCATGAAATGTGTTGTGTCTTTTTTTATCACTAATGTTTTAAGTCCTTTTTTTACTTGAATCAGAAGGTGTCATTAATTTGCAAGGATTTTTCTTGGTTCTCAGTTTGTAAAACAGACTTTTTTTTCTACATGTGAGTTAGTTTCCATCTGAACTGGCATGTCGTTTGCACACACACACAAAGAATAGAGCAAATCAATGCAGTGCAGGAGGAGACAAGATGCGCTAGGATGATAGACATTCTCATAGACCAGTGACCTGCTTTCCGGGAAACAAAACCTTGCCTTGAAACTTACACAGTGAGACTGTACATAATTGCATGAAAAGATCTATTTTTTTCCTAAAACATTTTTCATTCATTAGTATTTTCAAGTTTTTCATACTGTACACATTTCTTAAGACACATGATACCAGCAGCAACTGAAAACGAATGCCGAATTTGGTACACATGTGTTATCTACCTCAAGGTAACAAAAGTATGTGGCGAAGCCTAACCCACCCATAGTGCTCCACGGCATATGCACTTCTATCTAGCCAGCGTTTATCGTAGTGAACTATTGAGACTTGTCCACCATTTATACATGTCCTGGTGTTCATTCTTTATAGTGAAGTGTTAAATACATCACATCTTATTTATTTTTAGCAAATCAGTATATTTTCTGTATTTAATTATAAAAGTTAACTTAGTTTTAAGTTTATTTGCAACTGCCCTTCTTTCCATTTGGCACTATGGTTTGTTGCCTGCCGAGCTGATCTGAGACGTCAGCTCGTCCTGAGGCTGTCCATGTACGTTAAGTAAAGTACTCACTGTGTATAGGAATCTGTATGTTGGAGGTGCTTGATCTATCTACAAAGAAAAAATTAGGAATTTATTATAAAATGCTCCTAGAAGTCTTAATGGTGTTTATTTTTTAAAAACTTGTAATGTTAGACTTGTGTGCATGAAAGTAATTAAGGTACATCACTATTGTAGTTTAAACATTGTACATGATAAGCCTTTCCCCTCCCATCCCCACCCTGTTTTTACTGTATGTTTTTATTGAATGATCTATCCCCATCCCTAGGCAAGCATGAATAAAATTAGGTTAAATGTAAAAAAAAAAAAAAAAAAAAAAGAATCAGAGACAGGGCAACAGCCAGGCAGTGGATGCGGCTGGTAGGATGGCGCTGGACAGTGTGGCCTGCATCGTGAAGGTGCAAAGGAAAATCCCAAGGTGGTGAAAGAGATAATGAAGATCTGTGTCTCACCAAAGCAACTTATTGTAGGTGCTAGCTGTCCAAGACATTTCCTACCTGTGATGGATCCCATAATATAAGCATAATGAATTGACAGGCGATAACGTGGGTCCTCTCATCCTGAAGAAGAAAGAAGCATAGCAGTAGCCATTGAAGATGAAACTCTGACGTAATCTTTCCACATTTATTGTGCATAGGAAAATCTTTGGAAGTTTTAACTATCAGTATTGGTTGAATAATTATTTCTGCAAGTTATTTCCTTGCTACACTACTGCTTAAATTTGGTACTTTATATATTCAGTCATTTGTATAGAAATCAAATAGTCAGGTCTCATTCTGAAATAAAGTTTAATGTGTCTTTCAACAATAAAGTCAGAACTTCAGATTTTAATTAATTGTGAATTTAAAGTTTGACTGTGGGCCGAAAGCTATTTCTTTGTATATCAGTATTTCCATGGAATATATAGTTTTTTAAAAATTCTCCTTTGTTCTGTTAAATGTATCTTTATATTGTATTGTTTTGCTCATTTGAAGTCATTTGCCATTTTTTTGGCCATTTAAGAAACTCTGCTGCTTATAGAAGAATTATGAAAAATATTGCCATCAAGAATAATTTCAGGCAGTAAAACTCCTTGTTTTAAGTATAAGTGGTCAAAGAACTCCATATAAAACCAGAGACACTGAAATTTATAGAGGAGAAAGTGGAGAAAAGCCTATAAGCTATGGGCACAGGGGAAAAATTCCTAAACAGAACAGCAATGGCTTGTGCTGTAAGATCAAGAATTGACAAATGGGACCTTATAAAACTGCAAAGCTTCTGTAAGGCAAAAGACATTGTTAAGAAGACAAAAAGACCACCAACAGATTGGGAAAGGATTTTTACCAATCCTAAATCTGATAGGGGACTAATATCCAATATCTACAAAGAGCTCAAGAAGATGGACTCCAGAAATTCAAATAACCCCATTAAAAGTGGGGTACAGAGCTAAACAAAGAATTTTCAACTGAGGAATTCCGAATGGCTGAGAAGCACCTGAAAAATTGTTCAACATCCTTAATCATCAGGGAAATGCAAATCAAAACAACCCTGAGATTCCACCTCACACCAGTCAGAATGGCTAAGATCAAACAAATTCAGGTGACAGTAGATGCTGGCAAGGATTTGGAGAAAGAAGAACACTCTTCCATTGTTGTTGGGATTGCAAGCTTATACAACCACTCTGGAAATCAGTCTGGTGGTTCCTCAGAAAATTGGACATAGTACTACCGAAAGATCCAGCAATACCTCTCCTGGGCATATACCCAGAAGATGTTCCAACTGGTAATAAGGACACATGCTCCACTATGTTCATAGCAGCCTTATTTATAATAGCTAGAAGATGGAAAGAACTCAGATGTCCCTCAACAGAGGAATGGATACAGAAAATGTGGTACATTTACACAATGGAGTATTACTCAGCTATTAAATACAATGAATTTATGAAATTTTTGGGCAAACGGATGTATCTGGAGGATATGAACCTGAGTGAGATAACCTAATCACAAAAGAACTCACTTGATATGCACTCACTGATAAGTGGATATAAGTCAAGAAACTTTGAATACCCAAGATACAATTTGCAAAACACAAGAAAACCAAGAAGAAGGAAGACTAATGCATGTTTCGAATAGGGAACAAAATACCCATGGAAGGAGTTACAGAGAAAAAGTTTGGAGATGAGATGAAAGGATGGACCATCCAGAGACTGCCCCACCCGTGAATCCATCCCGTAATCAGCCACCAAGTGCAGACACTATTGCATATGCCAGCAAGATTAGAAAATATCTAATAAAAATTTGAAAAAAATGCCTTGTTTTTTTCCTTTATATATCACTATATTTATCGATTCTTTTTTTGTTTCTTTTTTATTAGATATTTTCTTCATTTACATTTCACATGTTATCCCAAAAGTCCCCTAAACCCTCCCCCATCCCCCACCCTGCTCCCCTACCCACCCCACCCCTTTCCCCCTATTGGCCCTGGCGTTCCCCTGTACTGGGGCATATAAAGTTTGCATGACCAAGGGGCCTCTCTTCCCAATGATGGCCAACTAGGCCATCTTCTTCTATATATGCAGCTAGAGACATGAGCACAGGGGGTACTAGTTATTTCATGTGATTCTTCCACCTATATGGTTGAAGACCCCTTCAGCTGCTTGGGCACTTTCTCTAGCTCCTTCTTCGGGAACCCTGTGTTCCATCTAATAGCTGACTGTGAGCATCCACTTCTGTGTTTGCCAGGCACTGGTATAGCCTCCCACGAGACAGCTATATCAGTGCCCTTTCAGCACTATCTTGCTGGCGCATGCAATACTGTCTATGTTTGGTGGCTGATTATGGGTTGGATCCCTGGCTGCAGCAGTCACTGGTTGGTCCATCCTTTTGATTCAGCTCCACACTTGATCTCTGAAACTCCTTCAGTGTGTGCTTTGTTCTTAATTCTAGGAAGGGGCGAAGTGTCCACATTCTGATCTTCATTCTTCTTGAGTTTCATGTGTTTAGTAAATTGTATGTTGGGTAGTCTAGGTTTCTGGGCTAATATCCACTTATCAGTGAGTACATGTTATGTGAGTTCTTTTGTGATTGGGCTACCTCACTCAGGATGATCCCCTCCAGATCCATTCATTTGCCTAGGAATTTCATATATTCATTGTTTTTAATAGCTGAGTAGT
Source organism: Mus minutoides (assembly GCA_902729485.2). Classification (NCBI taxonomy): domain Eukaryota; kingdom Metazoa; phylum Chordata; class Mammalia; order Rodentia; family Muridae; genus Mus; species Mus minutoides. The sequence continues at coordinate 349,134 of LR750321.1, read as the reverse complement.
ACTCCATTGTGTAAATGTACCAAATTTTTTGTATCCATTCCTCTGTTAAGGGACATCTGGGTTCTTTCCAGTTTCTGGCTATTATGAATAAGGCTGCTATGAACATAGTGGAGCATGTGTCCTAATTACCAGATGGAACATCTTCTGGATATATGCCCAGGAGAGGTATTGCAGGATCTTCCGGTAGTACTATGTCCAATTTTCTGATGAGCCACCAGACTGATTTCCAGATTTCCAGAGTGTTTGAACCAGCTTATAGTAGAACTTCTTGTTTTATAGAGATTGTTTTGTCTTATTACCATGATTATCCCAAGTTCTAAAAAGTAAATGAAATATAAAAATTTCCAATGAGAAACAATTATTTTCATTATAAAAATGGTTCACCTTACCAAAAAAAAAAAAAAAAAAAGAAAGGTTCAGAGACATGCTTCTACTGTTAGGAGTACCATAAAAAGACCAACCTGTACATCTGTTACATATATGCAGAGGGCCTAGGTCAGTCCCATGCATATTTCCTGGTTAGTAGTTCAGTCTCTGTGAGTTCCTATTAGTTGATTCAGTAGGGTTTCTTGTGGTAGTCTTGACCCCCAGGCTCTTATAATCCTTCCTCCCCCTCTTGCTCAGGATTCCCCAAACTTCTCCTAATGTTTGGCTGTAAGTCTCTGCATCGGTTCCCATCAGTTGCCAGGTAAGGCTTCTATGATGATGGTTATGCTCAGCTTCTATCTGCTAGATAGTAGAATATCAGTAACAGTGTCAAAGGTAGGCTCCCTATCATGGCATGAGTCTAAAGCTGGACCAGTCAGTCATTGGTGGGCCATGCCCTTATTTTCTGCTCCAACTTTTCTCCTGCACATCTTGTAAGTAGGACAAATTATAAGTCAAAGGTTTTGTGGCTGGTTTGATATCCCAATCCCTCCACTGGAAGTCTTGCCAGGTTACATGAGATGGCCAGTTCAGACACTATATCCCCCATTGCTAGAAATCTTGGCTTGGGTCACATGGGAGTTACCAATGCCCTAGGTTTCTAGCTCATCACAGAGAGGGTCCTCCACTTCAGTTGTCTTTCCCAGTACTTTCTCCTTCCTCCTCTCTTGCCTAATCCATCCTGTTCCCATCCCCAACTCCACTCTGTCCCTCTCCCCATCTATCTTTGGGTATATTCTATTTACCTTTTCTGGGACAATCCATATATATTCCTTCCCTTGAGCCTTCCTTGTTACTTAGCATCTTTGGGTCTGTGTATTGGACCACAGCTATCCTTTATTTTCAGTTAATATTTACTTGTAAGTAAGTAAGTAAGTAAGTAAGTAAGTAAGTAAGTAAGTACATACCATGTTTGTTTTTCAAGCTCTGAATTACCTCACTCAGACTGATTTTTTTCTAGTTCCACTCATTTGCCTGCAAATTTAATTTTTGCATGTTATTGGTTTTTAACAGCTGAAAGTAATTTTATTGGCATTTCTCTGGTCACAAATGATGCTGAACACCATTTTTTTAAAAATAAGGTTTGAGTGATTTACCTGCATGTATACCTGTATGTCAGAAGAGGGTGTCAGATCTCACCATGTGTTTTCTGGGAATTAAACTCAGGACCTCAGGAAGAACAGCCAATACTCTTAACCACTGAGTCATCTCACCAGCACATGAATAACAAAGACTCCAAACATATTTCTAAGCTCATATTTTTGTCTCATCTTTTGAGACCTCTATTTTCAGAGCCACACTTCATTTTTTAATACTATTGCTACTTTTCTACAAACTCTATAGTTTGTAACTGTATTTTAAATGCTTATATTTACATCTACAGTAAAACTCTCATACCTTATCTGCAGCAGACAGAGGCTACTGGAGAGATCCACAATTCGTCAAAATGCATTGAGTAATTGACCTTTGGGTACCCATTATTGATAGATACGTCTACAATACAGCCCTTACCCCTTAGTCTCGGAGACCACTTTGGAGGAGGGGTCTATAGATTGTAAGCGCCAGAAGACTAGAATAGTTACTGCAATGCATGGACAGGGAAGCTGACCCATGAAGTCTCAACAATATGGCTGTCCAAATGAGACCTACATAATGCCGACACCGGTTGAAATGCTAACATGGTGGGAGCAGTTTGGCAAGACTTCACCCACAGATGAAGAGTTACAAGTAATCAATGGCTGTTGAGAGAAGCGGAAGCAGGATAAGGCTCCTGATACTTCATCCAATCTTAAGTAATCAGCCTTAGAAACATATACAGGCAAGCAACACTAACGGACTCAGTAGTTTACATATAAATGCAACGTGTAATATGTATGTGTAATTGTATGTATATATTAGTGATAATTATAAAAGAAGGGGTCATGAATTTGAGAAAGAGTAGGTTGGATGGGAGAGTGTGAGGGCTTGAGTGGGAGGTGGGAATGCTGTAAATGTATTACAAGGATTTTCATGGCAGACACTCTACCCCAATTCAAGTGTGAATACCTAAAGTTGTGTTTAGTGGCCAGTGGTTGCAGATGACCTTACTCCAGATAGAAAAGGCTAGAACAAGTGAAAGGATTGCAGTCAAGGGCAGCCTATTAAAAATGTTTTATTTGGTTTCATTACAAATATATGGGTGCGCATACCCAGAAAGACAAGTGCATATTCCTTTTCATCTTTGGTTTCTAACTCCAAATCCTCAGCTCAAATAGAGACCTTCACAGAAAGCCACAACTGATCACAGTGTAGAAATCAACAGATTGTGGAGAGCCCTGCTCCAATATCTACAACTACATCACAGCTCCTGCATCTGTGTTTTAGAGGACATTGCAGAAGAGGAGGTAAAAGAATGTAAGAGCCAGAATACCAGTAATTCTGCTGTGAAAAGACTCATCTAGAAATGGCTATATAATAAAACTGAACACAACAAAAATATCAATGGACATAGTAACATGGGGACAGTGATTCTCAAGGGGTACTACTCCTAGACAAAAACTTACATACAACTAAAGATTGCTTGAAGAAGGAGAATTAGCATCTTCCAGAGATGAACTCTTTTTGTCCAATGCAGAGTTGTCATTATACATGAAAACAACAGAAACAAATTCAGCAGATTGAATTTCTATATATTGGTACATATATATATATACAGACACACATTTATGTGTATGTAACAATCATAATGAGAGAAGAAGAGGCTGTCAATTTGAGAGTGCATGTGGTTGATATGAGAGGGAGGGTTTTCAGGGAAGGTTGTTGGTAGGGTCTAGAGGAAGGAAAAGGAAGTGGGAATATGATGTAATCCTATTGATGGCACACACTTTTAACCCAGCAATGTGAGAGAAAGAGGCAGATAGATCTCTGTGAGCTCAAGGCAAGCCTGGTCTACAAAGTGAGTTTCAGGACACCCACAGTCACACAGAGAAACATTATCTTAAAAAAAAAAGCCCAAACTAAAATAAACAAAACTAAAACAAACCAAAATAGATATGTTGTGGATAATCTATGGGTGTAGATTCTGACATTACCAGATCAATTGCACAGCAAATTCTCTGGTAGTCTGACTCTTAAAATCTTTCTCTTACCCTTCCTGGAGCTTTAGGTGCAGAATTTGTTTTGTTGGTACATCTGTTGGGACTGGGATTAACTATTCTGCATTTTGGTTGGTAGTGGTTTTTCATAATTGTCTCCATCTATTGCAAAGAGAAGTATTTTTTATGCAGCATGGACCCTTAAGGAGGCCTCAGTCCTAAACAAAGAACTACATGAAACTAAGGAAAATTGAGAGTAGGAGAAATAGGTTTTCCCAGGGAAGAGCATACCAAGTGCTTCAACTATAATTGGCTATTCAATACCAAATGGCCAGCCCTGATTACACATATACGTGCAAGTGATATTATACAGAATAGATAGTATTTATGAATTAGGAATATCTGCCCCCAACACACACATATGTAACAATAATTAATGAAAAAAGAAGCCATGAATTTGAAAGGGAACAAGAGGAAGCATTAACAGCAGGTTCTGGAGAGAGGAAAAGGAAGGGGGAACTGATCTAATTATGTCATAATTTCATATACAGAAGAAATAACAAAACACGTACTAAAATAGTAAAGATAATTATTGGTGACTCAAAGTCAGCAATGGTACAAGGACATGCATTGGATAACTGCCAGTTGTTCCACATAAGAGTCCTACCCACAGCAGTATTTGTGGTGGGTGGTAGTTAAGAAAAGGAACTTCATTTATTCAATGTTTAAAGGGTGTTTGTACTGGCTAGTTTTGTGTCAACTTGACACAGCTGGAGTTATCACAGAGAAAGGAGCTTCAGTTGAGGAAATGCCTCCATGAAATCCTACTGTAAGGCATTTTCTCAAATGGTGATCAAGGGGGAAAGGCCCCTTGTGGGTGGTCTCATCTCTGGTCTGGCAGTCTTGGGTTCTATAAGAGAGCAGGCTGAGTAAGCCAGGGGAAGCAAGCCAGTAAAGAATATCCCTCCATGGCCACTGCATCAGCTCCTGCTTCCTGACCTGCTTGAGTTCCAGTCCTGACCATCTTTTGTGATAACAGCAGTGTGGAAATGTAAGCTGAATAAACCCTTTCCTCCCCAACTTGCTTCTTGGTCATAATGTTTGTGCAGGAATAGAAACCCTGACAAATTGGTACCAGGAGTGGGGTATTCCTGTGACAATCTGACCATGTTTGGGGGAGGACTGTGGAAGGACTTTGGCACTTTGGTCCAGAAGATCCATTTTGTGTTAAGAGCTCTGTGGGATGTTGTGTAGGAGCTTGGAAGATAATGTTGAGAACAGTGCAGAAGATGGAAGCCTGGCTTGTGAAATTTCAGAGGGAAGATTAAAGACTCTTTTCAGGGCCATTGTTACTTTGATTGTGAAGATTCTGTGGTTCTGGTTAGCTGGGGCTAAAGAATCAACTGTGATTAACAAGATACCAGAAATAGTAAAGTGAAACCTTTGTATTACTGGGACTATTGATGCTGGTTAGCTGGAGCTAAGAAATTAGCGGTGATTAAGAAGAGACCAGCATTATTGTTTTTTCAACTTTTATTAGATATTTTCTTCATTTACATTTCAAGTGTTATCCAGAAAGTTCCCTATACCCTCCCCCCTCCCGGCCCTGCTCCCCTACACATCCGCTCCCACCCCTTGGCCCCAGCGTTCCCCTGTATTGGGGCTTATAAAGTCTGCATAACCAAGGGGCCTCTCTTCCCACTGATGGCCAACTAGGCCATCCTCTTCTATATATGTAGCTAGAGACACGAGCCCAGGGGGTACTAGTTAGTTCATGGTTATTCTTCCACCTATAGGGTTGAAGACCCCTTCAGCTCCTTGGGTACTTTCTCTAGCTCCTTCTTCCTTGGGAACGCTGTGTTCCATCTAATAGCTGACTGTGAGCTTCCACCTCCATGTTTGCCAGGCATTGGTATATTTTCCCCCGAGACAGCTATATCCGGGCCCTTTCAGCACCATCTTGCTGGCATATGATATAGTGTCTATGTTTGGTGACTGATTGTGGGATGGATCATGGAAGCCGAAGTCATTGGGTCCATCCTTTGGATTCAGCTTCACAGATGCTCTCTTTAACTCTTTCAATGTGTGCTTTGTTCTTAATTCTAGGAAGGGTTGACGTGTCCACATTTTGATCTTCCTTCTTCTTGAGTATCATGTGTTTAGTAAATTGTATCTTGGGTAGTCTAGGTTTCTGGGCTAATATCCACATATCAGTGAGTACATGTTATGTGAGTTCTTTTGTCTTACCCAATGAAGTGAGTCCTACTACCGCTCCAGATCCATCCATTTGCCTAGGAATTTCATATATTTATTGTTTTTAATAGCTGAGTAGTATTCCATTGTGTAAATATACCAAATTTTTTGTATCCATTCCTCTGTTGAGGGACATCTGGGTTCTTTCCAGTTTCTGGCTATTATGAATAAGGCTGCTATGAACATAGCGGAACATGTGTCCTTGTTACCAGATGGAATATCTTCTGGATATATGCCCAGTAGAGGTATTGCAGGATCTTCCGGTAGTACTATGTCCAATTTTCTGAGGAACCGCCAGACTGATTTCCAGAGTGGTTGAACCAGCTTGCATTCCCACCAACAGTGGAGGAGTGTTCCCCTTTCTCCACATCCACGCCAACAACTGTTGTCACCTGAATTTATGATCTTAGCCATTCTTACTGGTGTGAGGTGGAATCTCAGGGTTGTTTTGATCTGCATTTCCCTGATGATTAAGGATGTTGAGCATTTTTTCAAGTGCTTCTCAGCCATTCGGTATTCCTCAGTTGAGAATTCTTTGTTTAAGTCTGTGCACCACTTTTTAATGGGGATATTTGATTTTCTGGTGTCCACCTTCTTGAGTTCCTTATATATATTGGATATCAGTCCCCTATCTGATTTAGGATTGGTATAGATCCTTTCCCAATCTGTTGGTGGCCCTTTTGTCCTGTTGACAGTATCTTTTGTCTTACAGAAGCTTTGCAACTTTATGAGGTCCCATTTGTCAATTCTTGATCTTACAGCACAAGCCTTTGCTGTTTTGTTCAGGAATTTTCCCCCAGTGCCCATATCATCGAGGCATTTCCCCACTTTCTCCTCTATAAGTTAAAGTGTCTCTGGTTTTATGTGGAGGTACTTCAACCACTTAGACTTGACCTTAGTACAAGGAGATAAGAATGGATCAATTCCCAGTCTTCTACATGATAGCTGCCAGTTGTGCCAGCACCATTTGTTGAAAAGGCTGTCTTTTTTCCACTGGATAGTTTTAGCTCCCTTGTCAAAGATCAGGTGACCATAGGTGTGTGGATTCAGTTCTGGGTCTTTGATCCTATTCCATTGATCTACCTGTCTGTTGCTGTACCAGTACCATGCAGTTTTTGTTACGATTGCTCTGTAGTACAGCTTGAGTGTCAGGCATGGTGATTCCACCAGAGGTTCTTTTATTGTTGAGAAGAGTTTTTGCTAGTCTAGGTTTTTTGTTATTCCAGATGAACTTGCTAATTGTCTTTTCTAGATCCTTGAAGAATTGAGTTGGAATTTTGATGGGGATTGCATTGAATCTGTAGATAGCTTTTGGCAAGATAGCCATTTTTACTATATTGATTCTGNTTGAGTAGATTGTTGTTCAGTTTCCAAGTGAATGATGGTGTTCTGCTACTTATGTTGTTATTGAAGAGCAGCCTTAGTCCATCGTGATCTGATAGGATGCATGGGACAATTTCAATATTTTTGAATCTGTTGAGGGCTGTTTTGTGGCCAATTATGTGATCAATTTTGGAGAAGGTGCCATGAGGTGCTGAGAAAAAAGTATAATCTTTTGTTTTAGGATGAAATATCCTGTAGATATCTGTTAAGTCCATTTGTTTCATAGCTTCCCGTAGTTCCACTGAGTCTCTGTTTAATTTCTGTTTCCAGGATCTGTCCATTGATGAGAGTGGGGTGTTGAAGTCTCCCACTATTATTTTTTGAGGTGCAATGTGTGTTTTAAGGTTTACCAAAGTTTCTTTAATGAAAGTGGCTGCCCTTGCATTTGGAGCATAGATATTCAGAATTGAAAGTTCCTCTTGGAAGATTTTGCCTTTGATGAGTATGAAGTGCCCCTCTTTGTCTTTTTTGATAATTTTGGGTTGAAAGTCTGTTTTATTCGATATTAGAATGGCTACCCCAGCTTTTTTCTCTGGACCTTTTGCTTGGAAAATTGCTTTCCAACCTTTCACTCTGAGGTAGTGTCTGTCTTTTTTCCTGAGGTGTGTTTCTTGTAAGCAGCAAAACGTTGGGTCCTGTTTGTGCAGTCAGTCTGATAGTCTATGTATTTTTATCGGGGAATTGAGACCATTGATATTAAGAGATAATAAGGAACAGTAATTGTTGCTTCCTGTCATTTTTGTTTTTAGAGTTGGGATTCTGTTCTTGTGGCCGTCTTCTTTTAGGTTTGTTGAAGGATTACTCTCTTGCTTTCTCTAGGGCAGAGTTCCTGTCCTTGTATTGGTGTTTTTCTGTTACTATCCTTTGAAGGGCTGGATTTGTGGAGAGATATTGTGTGAATTTGAATTTGTCATGGAATACTTTGGTTTCTCCGTCTATGGTTAATGAGAGTTTTGCTGGGTATAGTAGCCTGGGCTGGCATTTGTGTTCTCTTAGTGTCTGTATAATCTCTGTCCATGATATTCTGGCTTTCATAGTCTCTGGTGAGAAGTCTGGAGTAATTCTGATAGGTCTGCCCTTATATGTTACTTGACCTTTTTCCCTTGCTGCCTTTAATATTCTCTCTTTATTTAGTGCGTTTGTTGTTGTGATTATTATATGTCGGGAGGAATTTCTTTTCTGGTCCAGCCTATTTGGAGTTCTGTAGGCTTCTTGTATGTTTATGGGCATCTCATTTTTTAGGTATGGAAAGTTTTCTTCTATTATTTTGTTGAAGATATTTGCTGGCCCTTTAGTTTGATAGTCTTCCTTCTCATCTACTCCTATTATCCTTAAGTTTGGTCTTCTCATTGTGTCCTGGATTTCCTGGATAGTTTGTGTTAGGGTCTTTTTGCATTTAGCATTTTCTTTGATTGTCTTGTCTATGCTCCCTATAGAATCTTCTGTGCCTGAGATTCTCACTTCTATCTCTTGTATTCTGTTGCTGAAGCTCATATCTATGGTTCCTGCTTTTTTTCCTATGGTTTCTATCTCCAGGGTTATCTCCTTTTGGTTTTTCTTAATTGTTTCTACTTCCATTTTTAGGTCCTGGATGGTTTTGTTCCATTCCATCACCTGTTTGGTATTGTTTTCCTGTAACTCTCTAAGTATTTCCTCTTTAAATGCTTTTATTTGTTTATCTGTGTTTTCCTGTAACTCTCTAAGTTTTTCCTCTTTAAATGCTTCTAGTTGTTTATCTTTGTTTTCCTGTGTTTCCTTCTTATAGTCCTCCATCATCATCATGACCAGTGATTTTATATCCATGTCCTGCTTTTCTGGTGTGCTGTTGTATCTAGGGCTTGATTTGGTGGGTGAGTTCGGGTCTGGTGATGCCAAGTACCCTTGGATTCTGTTGCTTCTGTTCTTGCGCTTGCCTCCTGCCATCTCTGCCGGAGGAGACCTGGCGTTGGTGCAGACCAGAAAGTACCCGCTGTTCTGCCCTGCTCCTTTATCAATCTCCTGGCTGATGTGTCAAGTTCCACGAGATTGGGCGGGAACAGAGGCTGTGTTCCCCTGCTCACCTCAAGTCCCAAGCTAGCTTGGGGAGTCCCGAAAGAGCCTAGGAGAGTGCACAGCACCTGTGGCCCGAGACCTGAGCTGGTGCTGGGTGGGCTGGACCAGACCGGAAGGGAGGGGCTGTTCTGCCCTGGGTCACTATCAATCTCGCTGCTGGTGTCTTAGGTTCCATGAGATTGGGCTAGAACAGAGGCTTTGTCCCCCTGCTCACTTGAGGTCCCCAGATAGCTTGGAGGGTCCCGGAGTAGCCTAAGAGAGTGCACAGCACCTGAGGCCCGAGCCTTGAGCTCCTGATGTGATCTTAAAGTCCTGGAGTTGCTGGGCTCAGAGGAAAATGGTGGGGTGGAGGGTGCTCTGGCTGGGAGAGGCCCAGCCTCCTGTGGGGCGGAGTTCTCGGATCCTGCCCCTGGGGGCAACTGCTGACCCACTGCTCCCAACACCACCTCTGCACTGCAGTCACGTGTAACCCCGATGCGATCGATCTTAAAGTCCTGGGGTGTGTGAAGCACAGGACAGGCCCTAGCTGTGTCCGCTGGGCTCAGAGGAAAGATCGAGACCAGCATTATTGAGGTGACCTCATCTGGTAAGTGTTTTCTGAAAGCACAAGGAGGCTGTGTTCCAGAGATAGCCATGGTTGTACCTTGTGCTGTGGCTGGACTTGGTAATGTGTAAAAGTTACCTAGGTGGTATTGGTTTTGAAGGCATGAAGGAGTCATGCAGAGCAGCTGAGACCACAGAAGCACTGTGAGAGGCCATGGAAGGCCATTGGTGAGGTTGCAGCCTCAGTTGCAATTGATGACCCAGGACTGAAGAGGTCATGCAAAGGAGTTGAGGCTTGACACCATAAAGAGAGCCTATGAGAGGCTAGTGTTGAAACCTAGTTATAGTGGAAGACAGCAGCGTTTTGGAGATGCCAGTATCATGAGATGACCACCAAGTACAGCAGCAGCAATGGAGTACAGGCATCTGGAGCCTATAGGACAACATGTGTGCTACAAAGTTTATGGCTGGAGAGGTGACTCAAATTCTTGGAGGAGCCCAGAAGATCGTGAGTTGGATCCCAGACATTGGATGGTTGGAGATTGAATTTTGCTTTTGATTGTGACTGTGCCCTGAAAATTTTCCCTTTTGAAGGAAGTTTTTTTAGTGAAGCCCACAGTTAAGAGACTTTGAATTTTAAAGTACTTTGTATTTCCAAAGATACTGGGTATTTTAAAAGGATTTAACTTTTAATATGTAAAGACTGTGGGACTTTTAAAGTTATTTAACATCTTGGGGATGAGTAAGAATTAAGGGTTGAGGCTTACTAGTGATGTATTTGTGTGTCAAGTTGACAAGGGGTCAATTGTACTGGCTAGTTTTGTGTCAACTTGACACAGCTGGAGTTATCACAGAGAAAGGAGCTTCAGTTGAGGAAATGCCTCCATGAAATCCTACTGTAAGGCATTTTCTCAATTAGTGATCAAGGGGGAAAGGCCCCTTGTGGGTGGTCCCATCTCTTGTCTGGCAGTCTTGGGTTCTATAAGAGAGCAGGCTGAGCAAGCCAGGGAAAGCAAGCCAGTAAGGAACATCCCTCCATGGCCTCTGCATCAGCTCCTGCTTCCTGACCTGCTTGAGTTCCAGTCCTGACCATCTTTTGTGATAACAGCAGTGTGGAAATGTAAGCTGAATAAACCATTTCCTCCCCAACTTGCTTCTTGGTCATGATGTTTGTGCAGGAATAGAAACCCTGACTAAGACAGTGTTCCTTAGAACAGAAAACACAGTAAAACACATAAACCAATCTCCAAATGGTACTTCAAATTTTTGATTAAATGTATTTTAATAGAGACAAAAATCAACAAAGAAAATATTGTTTAAAATATTTAACATATGTTCATTTTAGACAAAATGTTATAGTTTGAGTTGGTAATAAATATTAAAATTATGTTCATGGGCTTATATTCAAGAAAAATGATAACTACCTGAATTTTGGATAGTGTACAGAATGTCTGAATTATAACTAATGTCATTTCAGCTATTCAAGGTCCACATTCAAATTCTTTATTCCGGGAAAATCATTAAGACACTCTTTCAATGCCAAGAACGTGTGGGTTTTAGTTCAGCTATGGAGTGAACTTTGAAAACAGATAGATCATTCTCAGAACAGAAAATTAAGAAGTGAACTGCAAAATAACCTTATTATTCTTCATGAGTAAAAAAGGGCAGATGGTTGGGTAGCTTGTTGTTAAAATCGTATCAATTGCCTCCAATCTTGGAGTTTTTTCTTTTGTATAAAAGCCATAAAGGGTGATGGAGTTGTTCAACCAATAAGTTAACACAAAGCAGCTCACCAGAGACAGGATGCTGTGAGTGGCTTTGCGCTCAGGAGATGTCTGGGAGGAAAGGCTTGGGCTATGTAGATGCTGGGCTGTCTTCTGGTGTCTGTATAGGAAAATCACCATGTAGAGGCTAGCCCACATCATGACAGCCACATAGATGAGATCATGAGTGATGATAAGGCTAAAAAACCATCCTGAATCCTGTTTCCCAAATTTCTTGTTTTGACAGTAACCATGTGAATATCCATTGCCAGCACGACTGTCATTTGATTTGGCTATTACCAAGTCAAGCATATACCCGTAGATGACTAGATTAATAAGCCAGGAGCAAAGTAAGGAATAAAATATCCATGTAGAGAGTCTAGGCTTAAGCCAGGAAGCCAACTTAGAGTTACTGGGAGTGATGGTAATGACTTGGAATGTGCTTAGAACAGAGGTGGTGCTGATGGACAGACCCCGGCTGAGTCTGAATGAAAACAAAACTGCCTTACAACCAACATCATCCAGAAAATTGGGTACTCTAAAAGAAAACATGATATCTTTTATCAATGAGAACATGATTGTTGACAGATTAACTATTGTCAGGTGCATAAAAACTGAATCTATCAACTTCTTCAAATGAGGCCTGAAGAAGAAAGTGTATATATATAACATTAACAGTGATGAGTTCCCTATCACACCAAGACAAAACTGGAATATGAGAAAGATCTGGAAGATGGTGTCATTTGGAAGCATGATGTTAATGTGCTACAGGTTTGTTAGGTCTAGAGTACCAAATGAAAGGACTGTATTTTAAAACAATTTGAAAAATGATGTTTGTAGGAAAATATACTGAATGACAGCTCAGCAACAGAGAGAAGTGATGAAATGTCCAGCTCTTTCCTTTTCTCCTTCTTCTCTTCTTCCTCCTTCTCTTCTCCTTCTTCCCTCTCCACCTCCTTTTTCTCTTTGCTTCTTCTTTTGGTTTTTCACGTAAGAGATTCTCTATATAATGATATCTGGAACTTGCTCTGTAGACCAGGCTGGCCTTGAACTCTCAGAGATCCACCTACCTCTACCTCCCAAGTGCTGGGATCAAAGATATGCACACCACCGACTGAAGAAATGTACAACTCCTTTCAATCTTAGGTCCACAGATGACACTTTAGCCACTTCATTCCTGGGATCCTTGACCATCTTAGAGGATAGAATGAAGTGTTGAGAATAATAAAGGATCGAATCCACCCAAACTCTCTGAATTCTGTTATGTCAAGCAGAAGGATATGATGCCCTTTGTGAAAGTCAGATTTGCATGTTATGAGGGCTTTAAAAATTATTTATTCGATATGTAGGAGTGTTTTGCCTGCAATGTCTGTGTATTATATCCATGCCTCAAGAATCAGACCCTGGATCTCTGGAAGTGCAGGTAATGGTCTTTAACTGTTCAGACATCTTTCCAGCACCAGTTAATTTCTATTCATCAGTTAATATTTTTAAAAACTAAGTATCAATGTCCTTATGCTTACAACAACATTTGCTTCTATCACATATGTAGTAATGTGTGTACTTGACCTTTAGTATTTGCGTTGCGCATAAGTTTCAGTCAGCTTAGTGATGACTAAATACTTAGACTTTCCGTGTGGGACTCTTTGCCTTTCATTCTACTGTACAGGCTGACCAGCAGTGTTCTCAGGCATTTCATTTCATTTTATCTATTTATTTTGGTCATAGATGAGAGCTGAACAGCCAATAGGCAGAATACAATGGCCAGTGTAAAATTTCACATCCCACAGTATGGAGCACATCTTCACAAAAATGTTTTTTCTGTGATATTTGATGACCAAATGAATCAGGCTGATTTTGATTGATAAACCCACTCTAACAAAGATTTGTATATTTTGTTATTGCAACCTCTGGATTCTATTTGCACTTGAAGGTTCTTTTGTATTCATGTTACAGAGACAGAGTTCTCCGGGCCACTGTTACACAGAGAATGACAATGACACAAGATTTATGAACTTTGACCTTGACCCTCACAACATTGTTATGATACCTATGATCTGTGGATTTGGGTGTATGTGTGTGGGGTTGCTGTATATTAACTCTAGACTCATCCCTAAAGTTATCAAATTATTTTTGTTACCTGAATTACAAACATTTATTCTTTGGAGGGTATCTATGGATTCCTCAACAGTCTATTTTATCTTGAGAAGGTCTATTAGAATATTCTCAAGCCGGGCATGGTGGCACACACCTTTAATCCCAGCACTTGGGAGGCAGAGGCAGGTGGATTTCTGAGTTCAAGGCCAGCCTGGTCTACAGAGTGAGTTCCAGGACAGCCAGGCGAAACAGAGAAACCCTGTCTCCAAAAAGCAAAGACAAAAAACAAAAAACAAAAACAAAACCAAAAAAACCCCAAAACCAACAAAAAAGAATTTTCTCCTGTAATGGCCTGAATTCTCATTACATACCATGAATCTCTGCTTTGGCACCAGTCCCTAGTAAAGGCAAGATATTCTTTTTTTTTTTTTTTTTTTAAAGATTTATTTTATTTATTATATGTAAGTACACTGTAGCTGTCTTCAGACACTCCAGAAGAGGGCGCCAGATCTCGTTACGGATGGTTGTGAGCCACCATGTGGATGCTGGGATTTGAACTTATCACTTTCGGGAGAGCAGTCGGGTGCTCTTACCCGCTAAGCCATCTCACCAGCCCAAGGCAAGATATTCTAATGTGAGGGACCAACATTTGAGTTACTTAAAGAATGAATTGTATAGGCACAATGCCTATCAAAGTATAACAAAGTTAACTTGAAATTTTGTATCAATATACAAAGATTTATACCAATGCAAGCTTGAAACGTACTCATATATAAATTTCAAACAAAATGTAAAGAAGTATAATTCAATTTTGTATCAAAATTTAGAGATTTTTTTTTGAGACAGCGTTTCTCTCTATAGCCCTGGCTGTCCTGGAACTTACTTTGTAGACTAGGCTGGCCTCAAACTCAGAAATCTGCCTGCCTCTGCCTCTCAAGTGCTGGGATTAAAGGCATGCACCACCACCGCCAGGCAATTTAGAGATTTTTACCAATGTAAGATTACGTCTATAAAGTGTTTTGTTTAAGAGTAAATTTAGCAATCTATTCTCACCACTCATTCAAGAATTCAAGGCTTCTGGTCTCATATGAGCCTTAAAGATAACCCCATGGCACAGCTCTCTGTACTCAAATTCTGCCTAGACAGAGCTGGTCTCCTAGGAGTGCTGTCACCAACAATTTTGCTCTAATAACTCACCAAAGTGAGACCTGCCAGGAGACCACAGGGCACAGAAACCGTGAAGCAACTGGGGACAGGATACCTCTGGTCTTGCTTTGCACCCTGTGGCACTGCTCTCCATACCCAAATCCCACCTGGAGAGAGCTGGTCTCCCAGGAGTGTTGACACACCTAGGATCACAGGCTCACAGGCTCACAGTAGGGACAGACTCCAGTCAGAGACAGCAAGACCAGAGATAACCAGAAGGCAAGAGGTAAGCACAAGAACCTAAGCAACAGAAACCAAGGCTACTTGGCATCATCAGAACCCAGTTCTCCTACCATAGAACATCATGGATACCCCAACAGACTTGAAAAGCAAGATTTGGATTTAAAGTTAAATTTCATGATGATTATAGAGGACTTTAAGTACATAAATAACTTCCTTAAAGAAATAGAAGTGAACACAGGTAAACAGCTAGAAGTTATTAAGGAGGAAATTCTAAAGTCCCTTAAAAATTACAGGAAAACACAACCAAACATGTGAAGGAATTGAACAAAACCATCAAGGATATAAAAATGGAAATGGAAACAATAAAGAAATCACAAAGGGATGCAACTCTGGAGGTAGAAAACCTAGGAATGAGATCAGGAGTCATAGATGCAAGTATTATCACCAGAATACAAGTGATAGAAGAAAGAATTTCAGGTGAAGAAGATACCATAGGAAACATTGAAAGTCAAAGAACATGCAACAGTCAAAGAAAATGCAAAATTCAAAATATCCTAACCTAAAACATTCAGAAAATCCAGGAAACAATGAGAAGACCAAACATAAGGATAATAGTTATGAAAGAGAGCAAAGATTCCCAACTTAAAGGGCCAGTAAATATCTTCAACAAAATTAAAGAAGAAAACTTCCCCAACCTAAAGAAAGAGATGCCCATGAGATTACAAGAAACCTCTAGAACTCCTAATAGACTGGACCAGAAAAGAAATTCCTCCTGTCACATAATAATCAAAATACCAAATGCTTTAAACAAAGAAAGAATATTGAAAGCAGTAAGAGAAATAGGTAAAGTAACATATAAAGGCAGACCTATGAGAATTACACCAGGCTTCTTTTTTTTCAAGTTGGATATTTTCTTTATTTATATTTCAAATCTTATCTCTGTTCCTGATTTCCCCTCTAAAACACGCCCTCCACCAACCCCCTCCAACCTCCTCCTGCTCACCAACACACTCACTCATGCTTCCTGGCCCTGACATTCCCCCACACTGGGGCATAGAGCCTTCACAGGACCAAGGGCCTCTCCTACCATTGATGTCTGAGTAGGCCATCCTCTGATACATATGCAGCTTGAGCCATGTGTTGGTGGTTTATTCCCAGGGAGCTCTGGGTATACTGGTTAGTTCATATTGTTGGTTCTTCCTATGGGACTGAAAACCCCTTCAGGTAATTAGGTCCTTTCTCTAGCTCCTTCATTGGGGCCCCTATGCTCAGTCCAATGGAAGGCTGTGAGCATCCACTTCTGTATTTGTCATGCACTGGCAGAGCTTCTCAGGAGAGAGCCAAATCAGGCTCCTGTCAGTAATCACTTGTTGGCATACACAACAGTAACTGGGTTTGCTGATTGTATATGGGATGGATCCCTAGATGGGGCAGTCTCTGGATGGTCATTTCTTCAGTCTCTACTCCACACTTTGTCTCTGTAACTCCTTCCATGTGTATTTTGTTCCCCCTTCTAAGAAGGAATGTAGTATGCACACTTTAGTCTTTGTTCTTCTTGAATTTCATGTGGTTTGTGAATTGTATCTTGGATATTCCAAGCTTCTGGGCTAATATCCACTTATCAGTGAGTACATATCATGTGTGTTCTTTTGTGATTGTGTTACCTCACTCAGGATGACATTCTCTAGATCCATCCATTTGCCTAAGAATTTCATAAATTCGTTGTTTTTAATAGCTGAGTAGCAATCCATTGTGTAAATGTACCACATTTTCTGTATCCATTCCTCTGTTGAGGGACATCTGGGTCCTTTCCAGCTTCTGGCTATCATAAAGAAGGCTCCTATGAACATAGTGGAGCATGTATCCTTATTACATGTTTGAGCATCTTCTGGGTATATGCCCACTATGAAACTATGAAAGCCAGAAGATTCTGGGCAGATGCCATACAGACCCTCAGAGAACACAAACGTCAACTCAGGCTGTTATACCCAGCAAGACTCTCAATTACCACAGATGTAGAAACCAAGATATCCCATGACAATGTGAAATTTACATAGTATCTTTACTCAAATCCAGCCCTACAAAGGATAATAAATGGAAAATGCCAACACAAGGAGGGAAACTATACCCTAGAAAAAGCAAGAAAATAATCTTTCAATGAAACCAAAAGAAGATAGCCACAAAAGTATAATTCCACCTCTAAGAACAAAAATAACAGGAAGCAACAATCACTTTTCTTTAATATCTTTTAACATCAATGGGCTCAATTCCCCAATAAAAAGACTTAGACTAACAAACTGGATACATAAACAGGACCCAGCATTTTGCTGCATATAGGAAACGCACCTCAGTGACAAAGAGAGACATTACCTCAGAGTAAAAGACTGGAAGATAATTTCCTAGCAAATGGTGCCAAGACACAACCTGGAATAGCCATTGTAATATCGAATAAAATTGACTTTCAACCAAAATTAAAAAAAAAATTATCAAAAAAGATAACGAAGGACACTTGATACTCCTTAAAGGAAAAATCTACCAATATGACCTCTCAATTCTGAACATCTAGGTTCCTAATGTAAGGATACCCACATTCATATAAGATTATTTACTACAGCTCAAAGCACATATTGCACCTCACACAAAAAATACTGGGAGACTTCAACACTCAACTCTCAGCAATGGTCAGATCATGGAAACAGAAACTAAACAGAGACATAGTGAAACTAAGGGAAGTTATGAACCAAATGGATTTACCAGTATCTATAGAATATTTCATCCAAAACCAAAAGAATATACTGTCACAGCACCTCACAGTACCTTCTCCATCAATGACCATATAATCAGTCATGAAACAGGCCTCAACAGATAAAAGAAGATGGAAATAATCCCATGCATCTCATCAGATTACCACGGACTAATGTGATCTTCAATAATAACAAGAAAACCATGAGAAAGCCCACATACATAGGAAAGCTGATCAATGTTCTACTCAATTATAACTTGGTCTAGGAAGTAATAAAGAAATTAAAGACTTTTTAGAATGCAATGTAAATGAAGGTACAACAGACCCAATCTTATGGGACACAATGAATGCAGTGCTAAGAGGCAAACACATAGCTCTGAGTGCCTCCAAATAGAAACTGGAGAGACCATACTGTAGCAGCTTAACAGCACACCTGAAGGTGCTAGAACAACAACAACAACAAAATGAAGCAAATAAACCTAAGAGGAGTAGATAGCAGGAAATAATCAAGCTTAGGGCTGAAATCAGCCAAGTGGAAACAAAAAGAACTATACAAAGAACAAACCAGGAGCTAGTTCTTTAGGAAAATCAGTAATATAGATCAACTCTTAGCCAGACTAACCAGAGGGCACAGGAACAGTATCCAAATTAACAAAATGAGAAATGAAAAGGGAGACATAATAACAGAAATCAAAGAAATTTAAAAAATCATCAGATCCTACTACAAAAACTTATACTCAACAAAACTGGAAAATCTGGATGAAATGGACAAATTTCTAGACTGATACTAGGTACCAAAGTTAAATCAGCATCATATAAATGATCTAAACATTCATAACTACTAAGCAATAGGAGTAGTCATTAATAGTTTCCCAGCCAAAAAATCCTAGGACCAGATTTTTATTTTTTATTTATTTTTTATTTTAGGAATGAACTATATTTTATTTTTCTTTTTTAATTAGATATTTTCTTTATTTACATTTCAAATGCTATCCTGAAAGTTCCCTATACCCTCCCCCTGCCTTGACCCCCCACCCTACCACTCCCACTTCCTGGCCCTGGCATTCCCCTGTACTGGGGCATATAAAGTTTGTAAGACCAAGGGGCCTCCCTTCCCAGTGATGGCCTACTAGGCCATCTTCTGTTACGTATGCATCTAGAGACATGAGCTCTGGGGGTACTGTTTTGTTCATATTGTTGTTCCACCTAAAGGGTTGTAGACCCCTTCACCTCCTTGGGTAATTTCTCTAGCTCCTCCATTGGGTACCCTGTGTTTCATCCTATAGATGAATGTGAGCATCCCTGTCTGTGTTTGCCAGGCACTAGCATAGCCTCACTCGAGATAGTTATATCAGGGTCTTAACAAAGTCTTCTAGTATTTCACCAAGCCAACAGATAAATGAGAAAATGGGGTTTAAAAAATTGAGATAGATATAACCCAAGTGTAACAAAACCTTGTACAGTCACACTAAAGCAGCAATCCTTTGCCATCAGGCACATATGCATTAAGGATTAAATGTGGCCATGTAACCAACATTAAAGAAAGGATCACCAATGGTTTAGTTTGCTTTTAGATAAAATTCTATAACCATAATATTGTGTCATAAAGAAACATCACAGGGCTGGAAAGACAACTCTGATAATAAAGTGCTTGTTATGCCAACCTTGGAAAGTGAGTTCAGACATCAAGCCCCAATGTAAAGGTTGAGTGTGGGCTGGGCAGGGTGGTGACAGGTGGAGTCCTGAAGCCCACTGACTAGCTAGACTAGCCAACTGATGTACTTCAGGTTGAGTGAGAGATCCTGTCTCAAACAAGAGGAAGACACATGATGACAATGTCTACCCTTAACATGCATGAACCAGTGAGCACATACATATACGCACACACTTCACACAAAAGAAAGCGAAAACCCTCCTGATTCCCAGCAAGTTAAAAATGATTGCAAATTTTGGCAATCATATAAAGAAAAAATCCATTATTAAAATGATCTTCAGTGTGTCTCCTATAGGAATGTGTAAGATAGATGAGATGTGAGAAGATGGCAGCATATTTAAGAGGAAATTTAAAATGAAATCTAAGATAAACAAGTTAAAGAAATAAAAGCAGAACAAAAGCAAGCAACAGACATATATAGCAAATACAAAGTGAAAGCCACTATCTGGTAGAGAATATTCTAACATAGAGTCTGATCCAGAAAGAAAACACAGCACCAGGGTTTACTGTTGTATACAGCAGCTGGGAAAATCTTGGACTTAATGCCTGTTAAAAGATGACATTAGAAATGTGCAAAATTCTATAAGATGAAACATCCTTTACAAGATTTTAGAACAGAAAAAATCAGATGGGCATTGTTCTTTTGAGATTGAATCATTGACTGGGTCAGAAGAAGAAGTATTAACAAAGGAAAAAAATGGGGGCTTGAGATGGCTCAGTAGTTAAGATCATTGTCCAGTCTTCCAGAGAGCCTGGGTTCCATTCTCATCACCATACGGAGGCTCTTACCTGTCTGTAAGACCAATTCCAGAGTATCTGACACCTCATGTTGGTCCTGGAGCACTGCACTCATGTGTTTCATGGACATACATATAGGCAAACCAACATACACATAAAATGCATGAATAAAAATATTAAAGAAGACAATACATTTATGAAGACAAAGAGCAGTATTGTACAGAAAAATAAAGGGATGTCCTAACTTGACAGAAAAATGGGAGCAAAACACATCTGAAAAATGAAACCCCCAAAGTGTAAGGTACTATAAGGTATTGTAAATGGAATGGTAGACTAGGAGAGAAGAGAGAAACAGTGGGAAGGGTGCCATACCTCCTCTCCCTCTGAGTGTGGAGAGCTTCAAACCCTCGCTCAGGGCAGTGTGCATCCACAGACATGAAGCATCACAGGCACTACGTGTCTTGGAAAGGCTGCCTCACAGGAGCCAGGACTAAATAAGGGACAGGGTAGGAGGACTCTCGCTCCCGTGGTGTCAATGACCTTGTTTACTGGGCATCATTTTAATGAACTCCAAGGAAAACATTACTCTCCCAGATACAGTGTGATTCTCATGGTAATTGATTAAGCCAAGGAAATAAGAGCTCAGTCTCTGTCTGAGATGTGCATTTTCCTAAGTTGAACTACATCAGAAAGAAAACTTTACTATTTAGAAAATCATTAAAAGTTTCAAGTAGATGTGGAAATTATCACAGCCATTATCTTTTGTTGCCAGGAATTTCTACATTTCCCTGTTGAACAGTATTCCATTGTTCATTCAAAATTGTATTGCTCATGGAGTTCAGAAGAGGGTACTGACTTCCCTGGAACTGGTTACAGATGGTTGTGAGCCACCATGTAGGTTCTGGGAATTAATCAAACCAGTGTCCTCTGGAAGAGCAGCCACCATTGTTAACCATTGGGCCATGTCTTCAGCCCCTCATCTCTAATTTTATTAATTTGGATCTTCTTTTTACATATTTTCATTCCTTTGGGTACACGTTTGTCCATCTTAGCTGGGCATTGTTGAAATATACCTTTAACCCTAGCACTCAGGATGCAGAGGTAGGTGGATCTCCGAGTTTGAGACTAGCCTGGTCTCCCAAGCTTGTTCTAGGAGAGCAAGGGTCTGTCATAGAAACCTTATTTTGAAACAACAACCACAATATCAACAACAACCACAACAACCACCACAGCAACAAAAATACCAATACACAAATCAAAAACCAAAAACCAAAACAAACTT
This sequence comes from Mus minutoides, assembly GCA_902729485.2. NCBI lineage: Eukaryota > Metazoa > Chordata > Mammalia > Rodentia > Muridae > Mus > Mus minutoides. Next base: position 327,677 of record LR750321.1, on the reverse strand, counting down.
ATCAATCTTGTTAATTGTTCTCAATGAGCCAACTCTTCATTTCATTAATTCTTTGTATTCTTGACATTGTTTTTAGTTCATCATTTAGTTCATCATGAGTTTGCTTATTTATTGCAGTATAATCTTTCTGGGTGTTATTTCTTCTTTTTGTTCTAGAACTTTAGGGAGTCCTGCTAAGTGACTTGTACGAGATCTCTCCAGGTTTTTTATGTAGGCACTTAGTACAGCCTCCATTGTATCTTATTAGGCTTAGTATTCATGTTTATTCTATTCTGACACATTTTAAATGTCTCAATTCATATATTAATTCAGTTTTTATCTAGTTGTTCAGTTTCCCTTGTCACCATTAGCATCATCATCATCACCATCATTATTATTTTGAATCAAGTCTCTTTATATCATTCTGGCTGTCCTGAAACTCACTTTATAGACCAGCCTGGTCTTGAACTCACAGAGATCACCCTGCTTCTGCCTTCCACATTCTGGAATTTAAGGTGTACACCACCACAGCGTGGCCCTAGTTTCCACAAATTTGTATATTTTCTGTTGTTCAAACAATATTGTAGTCATATAGGATGCAGGGTATTATTTTAATTTTCTTCTATTTGTTGTTGAGACTTGCTTTGTGTCCAGTCAATTTGTGTACACAGTCGATTTTGGACAATGTTCCATGAGCTGCTGATAAGAAATTGTATTCTTTTGTGTTTGGGTAAAATATTCTGTAGGTTTCTGCTGGGTTTATTTGACTTATGACATTATTTAACTAATTTGTCTGGTGACCTGTATTCTGGTGAGAACAGGGTATTGAAGTCATCCACTTTCATTGTGTGACCATTGATTTAAGCTGTAGCAGTTTATTCATTTTTTTTTTTTTATGACATTGAGTGCCTTTGTGTTTGATGCATGAATGTTTAGAATTGCCCTTTTGGTGGACTTTTTCTTTGATTAGCATGTAGTATCCTTCACTATCTCTTCTGATTAATTTTGGTTTCAGTTCTATTTTGTCAGATATTAAAATGGTTACCCCTGCTTACATTTAGGGTTCATTTGCTTGGAATTTCCTTTTCCATTTTTTACTCTGAGGTGATGTCTATCCTTGATGGTGTGTTTCATTTCTTGGAACCAGCTAAAGGAGGAATTCTGTTTCCTAATCTAGTTTGTTAATCTGAGTCTTTATTACTGGGGAATTAAGATTGTTAATACTGACAGTTATCAATAATCATTGTTTACTGATTCCTGTATTTTGATGTTATGGTGTGCTCCCCTCCTTTGATGTGTTAGATGGGTAAGGTTCATGTCCCCCTTAAATGTCATGAACTAGGATTATTTATTTCTTGTGTCTTCTTGGGTGTGGCTAACCTTTTCAGGTTAAAAATTGATTGGTAGGTAGAAGTTGTTCAAATTATTTTTTTGTGTGGATTGTTTTCTTTCTCTGTCTATTGTAACTGACAGTGTTTCTAGGTAAAGTAGTCTAAGCCAACAGTGTACACTCTTATAGTTTGTAGAACATCCATTTAAGCCGTTATAGTTTTTAGAGTGTCCATTGAGAAGTCAGGTGTTATTCTCTATATATTGGATATTAGTACCCTATCAGATTTAGGATTGGTAAAGATCTTTTCCCAATCTATTGGTCGCATTTTTGTCTTATTTACAATGTCTTTTGCCCTACATAAACTTTGAATTTTATGAGGCCCCATTTGTCAATTCTTGATCTTACAGCACAAGCCATTGCTGTTCTGTTCAGGATTTTTTCCCCTGTGCCCATATCTTCAAGGGTTTTCCCCAATTTCTCCTCTATAAGTTTCAGTGTCTCTGATTTTATGTGGAGTTCTTTGATCCACTTAGACTTGAGCTTTGTACAAGGAGATAAGAATGGATCAATTCCCATTCTTCTACATGATAACCGCCAGTTGTGCCACCACCATTTGTTGAAAAGGCTGTCTTTTTTCCACTGGATGGTTTTAGCTCCCTTGTCAAAGATCAAGTGACCATAGGTGTGTGGATTTATTTCTGGGTCTTCAATTCTATTCCATTGATCTACTTGTCTGTTGCTGTACCAGTACCATGAAGTTTCTGTCACAATTGGTCTGTAGTACAGGCATGGTGATTCCACCAGAGGTTCTTTTATTGTTGAGAAGAGTTTTTGCTATCCTAGGTTTTTTGTTATTCCAGATGAATTTGTAAATTGACCCCTTCAGCTCCTTGGATACTTTCTCTAGCTTCTCCATTGGGAGCCCTGTGTTCCATCCTATAGATGACTGTGAGCATCCACTTATGTATTTGCCAGGCACTGGCATAGCCTCATACGAGACAGCTATATCAGGGTCCCTTCAGCAAACTCTTACTGTCCTATGCAATAGTGTCTGAGTTTGGTGACTTATTATGAAATGGATCCCTGAGTGGGGTAGTCTCTGGATAGTCCATCCTTTCATCTCAGCTCTAAACTTTGTGTCTGTAACTCCTTTCATGGGTATTTTGTTCCCTATTCTAAGGAGGAATGAAGTATCCACATGCAGGTCTTCCTTCTTCTTGATTTTCTTGTGTTTTGCAAATTGTATCTTAAAGACACTGTCAAGAAGACAAAAAGGCCACCAACAGTTTGGGAAAGGATCTTTACCAATCCTAAATCTGATAGGGGACTAATATCCAATATCTACAAAGAGCTCAAGAAGCTGGACTCCAGAAAAACGAATAAAAAATTTAAAAATGGGGTACAGAGCTAAACAAAGAATTCTCAACTGAGGAATACTGAATTGCTGAGAAACACCTGAAAAAATGTTCAACATCCTTAATCATTTGGGAAATGCAAATCAAAACAGCCATGAGTTTCCACCTCACACCAGTCAGAATGGCTAACATAAAAAATTCAGGTGAGAGCAGACGCTGGAGAGGATGTGGAAAAAGAGGAACACTCCTCCATTGCTGGTGGGATTGCAAGCTTGTACAACCAGTCTGGAAGTCAGTCTGGCATTTACTCTGAAAATTGGACATAGTACTATCGAAAGATCCAGCAATACCTCTACTGGGCATATACCTAGAAATGTTCCAACTGGTAATAAGAACACATGCTCCACTATGTTCATAGAAGCCTTATTTATAATAGCCAGAAGCTGGAAAGAACCCAGATGTCCCTCAACAGAGGAATGGATACAGAAAATGTGTTACATTTACACAATGGAGTTATTACTCTGCTAATAAAAATAATGAATTTATGAATTTCTTGGGCAAATGGATGTATCTGGAGAATATCATCCTTAGTGACGTAACCCAATCTCAAAAGAAGTCATTAGAAATGCCCTCACTGATAAGTGGATATTAACCCTCTGCCATTCTTGAAGCTAATGTTGTGTTCCACTCACCTGCCATCCTGAGGTGATCCTGAGGTCCTGTGGCGTGGAGAGCACTCTGGAGGTGATCACTGTTTCTAAGGGCTTGTTAGGATGTCCAAGATATCTGAGGCTACTTCCTTGTCCAAGCCCAAAATCAGATATTTCCCTGAAGCCTACTTCCTTCCACCCTGAAGTTAGATTTCTGCCTGAACTTACTTCCCTGTTCTAGCTTAAGGTTAGATGAACTTACTTCCTTGTCATGACCTAATGTCAGATTCTTGCCTGAAGCCCATTTCCTTGTCCTTGGCCAATGTAAGATTCCTGTCAAGTGGATCCCCAAAGCTCTCCACGCTATTGTGGGCAGCACACTTCCTTATGTAAATACATCTGAAGATCTTAATGTCCTCTACATGAAAACAATAAACAAAAGAAAGTTAGGAAGATGATGGGAGGTGGAAAGATCTGTTTCATGGCTCAGTAGAATATTGTGAAAGTATCTATATCATTCAAGAGAGTTGGTTGATTATTTACAATACCCATCAAGTAACCACTGACAACAATCACAAAAATAGGAAAAAGAATCTTAAATTTTATATGAAAACACATGAATTTCCTTGTGGCTACAGTGTAATTTTAACAACTCATACAGAAAACTACATCTTCAAAGGAAAAAGAAGTCACTGGTGTCATGTATCTTGATATATCACAGAGAGGTGGAAAACAATGGAAAATTCATCAACCAAACAAATTTGTATCCAAGAATGTTATAATGAGCTGGAGAGATGGCTCATCAGTTAAGAATACACACTGCTCTTTCAGAGGGCCTTAGTTGAGTTCCCAGCTCTCGTGTCAGAAGGCTCACTTATGGCTTTAACTTCTGTTCCAGTAGATTCAATGTCCTAATCTGGCTGCTGCTGGCCATTCACTCACCCATGCATATATATACTCACACACAGCATACAGCTATACATATAATTAAAAAAGAAATCTTAAAAAGAGAATGTTATGGCCAACATGAAATCTATTGGCTACAGTTAAAAAAACAGCTCTGCAGTGATTCATTTTACCTATCAGCTCTATCTAATCCTAAAAGCACTTAGTGGAATTATAGACTATACAGAGTGGACTTTTCAGATTGATAAAGTGCAACAGAAAGTATCAATGACTTTCAAACTAAACGTTTGATGCAAATGATGACAGGAAACTGAGAGTCATGCATGCCTGTTGAAAAAGAGACACATTTAGTCGAAATTAATTTCATTGGCTGGATTTAAAATTACAAAGGCATATATAGAGTATAGGCATGGTCATCATTATTCAGGCATGTATAAAGGTTTGCATGTGTGTAATGCATTCACATAAGTACATATGCTTATATGAACACATGCACATATAGGTCCATAGGAATCATGTTCCAATGCACTTCTTTTTTTTTTTTGAATTAGATATTTTCTTTATTTACATTTCAAATGTTATCCTCTTTCCTAGTTTCCCCTCTGAAAATCTCCTATCCCCTCCCCCTTCTTCCTGTTTCCCAACCCACCTACTCCCATTCCTGGCCCTGGCATTCCCCTATACTGGGTCATAGAACCTTCACAGGACCTAGGGCCTCTCCTCCCATTCTAGGCCGTCCTCTGCTACATATACAGCTAGAGCCACAAGTTCCACTGTGTGTTTTCTTTTATTGGTGGTTTAGTCCCAAAGAGCTCTGGGTGTACTGGTTAGGTCATATTAATGTTCCTTCTAAGGGGATGCAAACCCCTTCAACTCCTGGATACTTTTTCTAGTTCCTTCATTGGGGATCCTGTGCTCTATCCAATGGATGATTGTGAGCATCCACTTCTGTATTTTCCAGGCACTGGCAGAGCCTCTCTGGAAACAGCTATATTAGGCTCCTGTCAGTAATCTCTTCTTGGCATCTGCCACAGTGTCTTGGTTTGGTGGTTGTTTATAGGATGGATACCCCAAGTGGGGCAGTCTCTGGATGGTCATTCCTTCAGTCTCTGCTCTGAACTCTGTCTCTGTAACTCCTTCCATGGGTATTTTGCTCCCCCTTCTAAGAAGGATTCTGAGCTTCTGGGCTAATATCCACTTATCAGTGAGTGCATATAATGTGTGTTCTTTTGTGGTTGGGTTACCTCACTCAGGATGATATCCTCTAGATACATCCATTTGTCTAAGAATTTCATAAATTCATTGTTTTTAATAGCTGAGTAGTACTCCATTGTGTAAATGTACCACATTTTCTATATCCATTCCTCTGTTGAGGGACATTTGGATTCTTTCCAGATTCTGGCTATTATAAAGAAGGCCACTATGAACATAGTGGAGCATGTGTCCTTATTACATGTTGGAGCATCTTCTGGGTATATGCCCAGGTCCACTGCACTTCTATTCTACTTTATTCACTGAGGAAAGGTCTTTCAGTTAAGACCTCGGCTCACTGATCTGGTTAATCTTACTATGTGGATTCTTCTGAAGATTTCAGTCTCTACCTTTGGAGTCTAAAACAAGCAGATCACTATGCCCACTTAGCTTTTATATAGATTCTGAGGATGCAAATTCTAGTTCTCATATTTGTATCATAAGTGCTTTTGCCCCAGGAGTTATCTCCTCAGTAAACACACAACTTTTCTATACTATAAATATAGCACAATCTTCCAGTTCTCATTTTTTTTAACTTTTTTGTTCAGTTATTAATTTTCTTTCATGAATATAGTATCCAGAACCCTTAGTACATATTTTTCAAATTCATAAAAATTTCCCAGTGAAGTACAACCTTATAGAATAAGATCAATCATAAATGTAGAAATAATTTTCCACTCTCTATATTTGAAAGAGTTCAAACAAGCAAATAAAGTTAAGTTTAGTACCATATACATTCAACATAAGATTTAAACAGATAAGCATATGAAAATTTTGTTATTAGTCTTTGTTCTTTTGATATTAAGGCTTAAAAATCTCATGCTAAAACACCATGTCTAAAAGAACTCTAGGTGAGGGTCTAGAGAGATGGCTCAGAAGTTAAGGGCACTGGTTGTTCTCCCTTAGAACCTGGGTTCAATTATATACCCAGAACTCACATGGCAGCTCACAACTGTCTACAACTCCAGTTCCAGGGGCTCTGGCTCTCACATATTAAGAAAAGATAAGAAATCAATCATAACAAATCCTACATGAAGCCCTGTCTTAATAAAAAACGTTATTAGTCAATTCCCACTACCTGGATATTATATACTCAGGCATGCTATGGCTATTTTGCTCATGTGGTAAGGAATTCGCTAAGGTGGGGTCAGTTTGTAGTGTTAGATTAGCCGTGGCATCCTCTTGCAAAAAAGGTACATTTAAAGTTTGAAAATGAAGAAATAAATTTGGAAATAAGTTTCCTATTGTTCAACAGAACATAAGGGCAGACAGTTGGGTAGCCTGAAGATAAAACTCCACCAATCAGATCCAATACTGTGTTGCTCTTGGGTCTGTAAAGTGAATAGAAGGTGACAAAGGTATTTGAACAATAGAAAAACACGAAGAAAGCCACAAGCAGAAGGATGCTGTGGGTGGCTCTCTTTTCAGAAGATGCTTGCTGAGAGACACTGAAACTGTGGACATGCCGTGTACTCCTATTGTGTCTGAAGAGGAGGCTCACCATGTAGAGGCTGGACCATATCATGAGAAACACAAACAGGACATCTCTAATTATTAGTACAGTTATAAGTGACATGGTGGTGTGGTGGCGAACCTGGCTACTTCGGCAGTATATCTGGGAATACCTCGAATCCACAAGAGTGAAGTTGATTTTTCCCTTTATGTTTTCAACCATGGGAAGATAGAGAAACGTGTTGATGATCCAGATGATGAAGAATAATGGAAAAATGCATGACTCAAGCTTGGATTTAAGCCATGCCCACTTGGAATGTTTAGAACTGAGAGTGATGGCTTGAAATACACTCAATAGCAATATAGTGCAGAGGGAAAGGCCCCTAGTAACACTGTATGCATACAAAACTGCCTTACATGCAACATCATGGAAAAGGAGCCTGACTGCAAAGGGTCTCATGACATCTGGTATCAGCTTGAACATGATGCTCAAAACATTGACAAGCATTAGATGTGTGAAGATCATATCTATGGGCTTCTTCTGATGAGGCTGAATTAAAAAAATGTACATGTATATTATGAAGAGGAGCAAGTTTCCCATGAGTCCAATGAAAACTTCTGACAGGAGGAAGAATCCAGAAATTAGGTTTCTTAAAAACATTATCTTAACGAATTCTTCATTGTTCTGCTAGGATAAGGCAAACCAAGTCAATATACATGCATGATGTTGTGATGTTAAAATCAATGAAGTAGGTGGATGAATATAGTGATTGACAGATAAACACCAGGAGACTGTAGCAAAATGTACACTATGAATTAGCAGGGACCCTTCCAGGAACTGGATTCCATTATTTCTGAGATCCTGAGGGTAGAAAAGTCAGGGTTAAGGAACTCATATTGAACCCTGCCCCATCCCCAGTACTTTAGAGTTAGAACCAGGATACATTTTAATTTTATTATTAAATAGGCATTGTAAAGAACTTAAAAGCTAAACATTGAGAAAACAATCCATTAAAAAAATGGTACACTGATAAATGGATATTAGCCCAGAAACTTAGAATACCCAAGATACAATTTGCAAAACACAAGAAAATCAAGAACGAAAACCAGCGCGTGGATACTTCATTCCTCCTGTGAATAGGAAACAAAATACCCATGAAAGGAGTTACAGAGGCAAAGTTTAGAGCTAAGATGAAAGGATGGATCATACAGAGACTACCCCACCAAGGGGGATCCATCCCATAATCAGTCATTAAACTCAGACACTATGGCATAGGACAGCTAGTGCCTACTTAAGGGACCCTGATATAGCTGTCTCATACAGAAGTGGATGCTCATAATCATCTATAAGATGGAACACAGGGCCCACAATGGAGAAGCTAGAGATAGAACTCCAGGAGCTGAAGGGGTCTGCAACCCTAGAAGAAGAACAACAATATGAACTAACCAGAACCCCCATATCTCGTGTCTCTAGCTCCATATGTAGCAGAAGATGGCCTAGTCGGCCATCATTGGGTGGAGAGGCTCCTTGGTATTGTAATTTTTATATACCCCAATACAGGAGAACGCCAGGACCAAGAAGTGGGAGTGGGTGGGCAGGGGAATAGAGCGGGGGGAGGGGGGACTTTCGGGATAACATTTGAAATGTAAATTAAGAAAATATCTAATAAAAACTAATTGAAAAAATGGTACAGATTTCTTTTTCTTTTATGGTGAATTTTTCAATTGGTAATTTTATTTATTTACATTTTAAATGTTATCCCAATTTCCAGTTTCCCCTCCACAAGCCCCATATCCCCTCCTCTCTCTCCCTGCCTCTATGACGGTGTTCCTCACTCCACTCCTGCCTCAGCAGCCTACCTTTCTCCTATCCTGGGTCATCAAGCCTCCACTGGACCAAGGGGCTCCCCTCCCAGTGATGCCAGATAAGGCAATCCTCTGCTACATATCCGGCTGGAGCCATAGGTACCTTCTCTGTACTCTTTAGTTGGTGGTTTAGTTCATGGGAGCTGAGGGTGGCCTGGTTGGTTGATACTGTGCTTCCTATGAGGTTGCAAACGCTTCAGCTTCTACAGTCCTCACCCTAACTTTGCCATTGGGGTCCCTATGTTCAGTCTAGTGTTTGGCTGTGTATTGGTCAGGAATTTGCAAATCCTCTCAGGAGACAGCTGTATCAGGCTCCTGTCAGCAAGCACTTCTTGGCATCTGCAATAGTGTCTGGGTTTGGTGTTTGCATGTGGGATGGATCACCAGTTGGGGCAGTCTCTTGATGCCCTTTCCCCCAATCTCTACTCCACTCTTTGTCCCTATATTTCCTTTAGACAGAAGCAAATTTGGGTTGAAATATCTGGAGTTGGGTGGGTGGCCTCATCCCTCAACCCGGAGTCCATGGCTAACTTCTGTATATGGTTTCTTCAGATCCCCTCCCCTTTGTGGGTTATTTCAGCTAATGCCATCCCTATGGTGTCCTGGGAAGCTCACAATTCCCTGGCATCTGGGACTTTTTCTTTGCTACCCCCAGTTTCCCATTCCCAGTTTCTTGGGACCCTTTGCTTGGAAAATTGTTTTCCAGCCCATTACTCTGAGGTAGTGTCTGTCTTTGTCCCTGAGGTGGGTTTCCTATATGGAAAAAAATGCTGGGTACTGTTTATGTATCCAGTCTGTTAGTCTAATACTTTTTATTGGGGAATTGAATCCATTGATGTTAAGAGATATTAAGGGCTGGGCTCTGGTGGTGCACACCTTTAATTCTAGCACTTGGGAGGCAGAGACAGGCGGATTTCTGAGTTCCAGGCCAGCCTGGTCTACAGAGTGAGTTTCAGGACAGCCAGGGCTACACAGAGAAACCCTGTCTCAGAGAGAGAGAGAGAGAGAGAGAGAGAGAGAGAGAGAGAGAGAGAGAGAGAGAGAGACAGAGAGAGAGAATATTAAGTAATAGTGATTGTTGCTTCCTGTTATTTTTGATGTTATTTTATGTTTGTGTGGCTATCTTCTTTTGGGTTTATTTTAAGTTTTTTTTTCTTTTTCTAGAGTGTAGTTTCCCTCCTTGTGTTAAAGTTTTCCATCTATTTCTATCCTTTGTAGGGCTGGATTTGTGGAAAGATATTGTATAAATTTGGTTTTGTCATGGAATATCTTGGTTTTTCTACGTATGGTAATTGAGACTTTTGCTGGGTATAGTAGTCTGGGATCTCATCTCTGTTCTCTTAGGGTCTGTATGACATCTGCCCAGGGTCTTCTGGCTTTCACAGTCTCTGGTGAGAAGTCTGGTGTAATTCTGATAGCTCTGCTTTTATATGTTACATGACCTTTTTCTGTTACTGCATTTAATATTCTTTATTTTGTGCATTTGGTGTATTGACTATTATGTGATGGGAGAAATTTCTTTTCTGGTCCAGTGTATTTGAAGTTCTGTGGGCTTCTTTTGTTCATGGGCATATCTATCTATCTATCTATCTATCTATCTATCTATCTATCTATCTATCTATCTATCTATCTATCCATCTATCCATCCATCCATCCATCCATCCATCCATCCATCCATCCCTCCATCCATCCATCCATCCATCCATCCATCCATCTATCTATCTATCTATCTATCTATCTATCTATCTATCTATCTATCTATCTATCTATCTATCTCTTTTTTAGGTTAGGGAAGTTTTCTTCTATAATTTTGTTGAAGATTTTACTGGCCCTTTAAGTTGGGAATCTTTATTCTCTTCTATACCTATTATCCTTAGGTTTGGTCTTCTCATTGTGTCCTGGATTTCCTGGATGTTTTGGGCTAGGAGCTTTTTTCATTTTGCATCTTCTTTGAATGTTGTTTCAATATTTTCTATGGTATCTTCTGCACCTGATATTCTCTCTTCTATATCTTACATTCTGTTGGTGATAGTTGCATCTATGACTCCTGATCTCTTTTCTAGGTTTTCTATCTCCAATGTTGTCTCCCTTTGTGATTTCTTTATTGTTTCTATTTCCAGTTTTAGATCTTAGATAGTTTTGTTCATTTCCTTCATTCATTTGATTGTGTTTTCCTGTAATTCTTTAAGGAATTTTTGTGTTTCCTCTTTAATGGCTTCTACCTGTTTTGCTTACCTGTGTTCTCCTGCATTTCTTTAAGGGATTTATTTATGTCCTTCTCAATGTTCTCTATCACCATCATGAGATACTATTTTACATCAGAGTCTTGCTTTTCTGGTGTGTTGGGGTATCCAGGCTTCACTGTGGTGGGAGAACTGGGTTCTGATGATGCCAAGTAGCCTTGGTTTCTGTTGCTTACATTCTTGCCCTTGCCTCTTGCTATCTGTTTATCTCTGGTGTTAGCTGGTTTTGCTGTCTTTAACTGTGGCTTGTCTCTCCTGCAAACCTGTGTATCGGTACTCCTGAGAGACCAGTTCTCTTCAGGAGGAATTTGTGTATGGAGAGCTATGGCACAGGGTCAGCTCCAGGGTGCAGACAGAAACCAGAAGGTTCCTATCCCTGGCTTTCCCTTTGTTCCTGTGTCCTGATGGCTTTGAGTGGGTCCCTCTTGGGCTAGGAATTTGAGCAAATTTGGTGGTCTTACCTGTGCTCACAGGTGTGTCAGCACTCCTGAGAGACCAGCTCTCTCCCAGTGGTATTTGGGTATAAAAGAACTATGGCACAGGGTCAGTTCCAGGCACAGACAGAAAACCAGAAGGATCCTGCCCACCAATATAGATTTCTTTAAAATTGAAAGAAAATATCTTAGAAAACCTTTTTTAAAATGTTCAACATCATTAGTCACCAGGGAAATGCAAATTAAAACTACTTTGAGATTTTTAACTTAGCCCAGTTAGAATGGTCAAGATAAATAAAATAAATGTTAACACAGGCTGGGGATGATGTAGGGAGAGGGTGGAAAGGAGAACTGGTAAACTCACTATAGAAATCAGTGTGGCAGTTCCTCAGGGAGCTGGGAATAAATCTACCACAAGACCAAGCCATTCCCCTCTTGGACATATACCCAAAGGACTCTAATATTTATCACAGAGACACTTGCTCATCCATGTTCAGTGCTACTCTCTTTGTAATAGCCAGAAATTAATTGGGAACAGACTAGAGGCCCATCACATGGTGAATGGATAATAAAAGTATGAATATATATATATATATATATATATAATTGAATATATATATAATTGAATATATATATATATATAATTGAATATATATAATTGAATATATATAATTGAATATATATAATTGAATATATATAATTGAATATATATAATTGAATATATATAATTGAATATATATAATTGAATATATATATAATTGAATATATATATAATTGAATATATATATAATTGAATATATATATAATTGAATATATATATATATATATATATATATATATATATATATATATATATATAATTCATGAAGTCTAAATGTGAATGGAGGGTCTGCAAGTAATCATCTTGAGTGAAGTAACTCTGTCCCAGAGAGATAAACACTGCATGATCTCTCCACGTGGATTCAGGCTTTGCTATTGCCCTTGTACTTCCTCTCTAAACAAATATATTCTTAGTCATTTGTTATTTCTATAGAGCATTATAGCACAGAACAAGCATGTGAGTAGCTCTAACCTTGGTTGGAACTCTATTACAAAACTCTCTTAGGATAAGAGTCATTTCAACAATTACCTATCTAACCTATCCAGGTATAGACTTTTATCTCCCTGCCACTAACTTTACTTTCTGAGCCAAATGTAAGTGTTTGGAACACCGAGGTCCCCACAATTTGTAAAGATTACTGAAATAAAGACGGTAAAACTATACCTAACAGTCCAACTGTAGAAAACAAAATTTTAACCAAAGAAATTTCTGTACAAACCAGTATTCATGCCATGATAGAGAAACTGGGTCTGATCAGGAACTGAAGTGTCTTGCCAAGTAATGGCATACATTAGATGCCAACATGCAAGGGTGGTATTTGGCATGCCTTTATGAGATACCATTTTGGCATTCTCAAGCATAGTACCAATGAAACTGGTACATGTTGAGGAGATACAGGCATGAAAATTTGCATTGATCCTGAAGTATCTTGAGAGATAAAAACAATGAGATGTGGTTAGAGAGTGACACCTCTTTGCACACAAAAGCAGCACTGCTGACTCTATGGCTGGGGGCCATAGAGCAGCTCAGTGACTCTGTTCCAAGTTAGCTGAGCTGTGTGCTGGTGCCACTCAAGGCCATATAAACATTCCAGTGCAACCTTAACCACCCAGGCTCAGTTACATGCTCACCATATGCAGCGTGAAATCTAAACCCTTAAGCAGATCCTTATTCCAAGGCTGGCTTTTCAGATCAAGATCCTAGATCTGGCCATGTGACCAAACAGGGACCAGGATTGACCCAAATATGTTGAAGCCCCTGGCCACAAGACAGACAGTTCTTTGTACAGACTATGTCACATCCATGAGACCTAGGCCCACTGTCACTCAGCTGTGAATGGGGAGGGAACTAATCCACCCAGAATACTTTCAGTAAAAGTTCAGAATGCTGGAAATGACCTTGGCTTCTTCTATGCACAGATTTCAGCACAAGCCAATATACACAATCCATACTCAGAAAAACAGATGGGAGTGTGGCCTTGCTGCAGGGATGTGCCTTGGGTCTGGATGCATCATAACTGCAAATGTCAAAGCAGCACGGGCTGTGGAGACAAACCAGAGGCTGAGTTCTGTACATCCCCTGAATAAACAGACTAAGACATAACTGTAACCTTCCCTACCATTCACTGGCTGGGATTGCAGAATCAAAGGAACATGAGACCTTTGCCTTTAAGCTGGGTGTAGTTCTAATGAAAGGATTGCCAAGAAAGAGACCACGTGGAGACAAGGCTCTCTACTTGCACTGTCCCTGGACCTGACTGGGGCCACAGGTGATATACAATTGTTCTACTTCAGGTTAAGATGATCTGGCTGTAAATCATGGCATCTGCTGCTGGTGTTCTCCATCCCCATCCCACACACTGCAGTAGGAAACATAAACTTAGCTAAAGACAGTACACTGGACAGACATGATTACAATAAAAGAGGCAAAATGAATGGAGAAAATGAGAGTTAAAAATCTGAGAGAAAAACATCCCCCCTAACAGTGTGCAAACACACACACACACACACACACACACACAGGGAGAGAGAGAGAGAGAGAGAGAGAGAGAGAGAGACTCAAGCCCACCCCACACACCTGCACACATGTATGAGAAAACATTCACTGTCATTGCAACTTCAAATAGAACAGTTTACCACCAGAAGGAAAAGAGGAGTTGAAATTTACAAAAATTTACCATTACTAAATTTACCATTCCATAGTCCTGGTGTACAGAGGATCCATGACCTTGTGCAGGACCCAAATTGATAAAAGAAGTGATCAGACCATTTCAGACCCCAGATGAAAAATCTGGCAGAGTGGGTGAAAGGCCCAGCAATCTGAGAGGATAATTACAGACACAAAGGAGAAAGTTGGCAAGGAAATTAGAACTCTGGGAGCAAACAGAAACTCTGCAGATGACAGAGCCACTCAATCAGTTATGAAGCATGGCTGAAAACTGAAGCAGATGAGACCAAGCCAAGGAATTTGTAGGCTGGAGGATGAAATCAAGAATGAGTTATATGTTAAGAAAAAAAAAAGAGCATTTCCAGACCTGTGGGATACACTTGACCAAAGCAAGGTGAGGTAGATCAAGGTGAAGAAAGTCTACAGGCATTGACAAGTTAACCAACAGAACTAGAGCCGATGCTTCCCAAACCTACAGAAGAAATGATAGTCCAAACACACCTGAATAGACATGACCAGAGAGGAGCCACAAAGACATATCATAGTCAAGATATGTAAAAAACATGAAACCCAGAACCAGTCTTACATGTTATAACTGTAGATTCCAAGATAGCCCTGAGAGAATGGCATCAGCTCAAAGGTCAGCAACCTCAAAAGCCAGGAGAGCTCGAAATGAGAGATTCATAGCTGTGATAGTAACTGGCTTTACAACCACAGCTGCTATGCCCAGCACAGTACTCTTCCATTTGTTGGTGATGTCAGTGCCTGTCAAGACAAGCACAGATCAACAGAGCTAAGGTGGCAGCTCAGAACTTAGTTGTAACATTCCTAACCACACTGGAAAGAGGACATGCTTTGGGAAGGATGACTGGAGAAAGGAGCTTGAAAGTCATCAGCACAGTGTGAGATTCTGCACTGCCCGGGACAGGGGAAACAGTATCTGCAACCAAATGTAGATGGCAGATGGCCAATGCAAATACTTGTGAAAAGATGAGAAGGTGGGGTCCTACACCAGTACATCTAGAACAAGAGCTAGAACACATACTGAGATAAATAATAGAAAATGGTAAATGTTTGTGAAGGTAAAGAGATATAGAGAAAACAAAAATGAGGGAATATATTTGATAGGAAGCAGGAGACAAAATATCTGATAAGATTATAGTATGCACAAGGAGGCTGGGAGAGGGACATTGACAGGGTCTTCATACCTTTTTGTTGGTCTGAGGCTAGGGTGTTGTGGCATCCTCATTGAATGTCCCACAGACAGATGTGCTGGGAAGGCTTTCTAAACATACCCATAGCTAAACTGCCCACAGAATGGCAGCATGTATCCTTCCAATTGGCTTGGCCCCCCATGTTACCTGAGGCATTGATGGCCTTGTTTTAGTGCATCTTTTCGGGGTACTCAGAGGAATAATATATCAGTATTCCACCTTTAAAATGAGTCTCCTGGTGAACTTATTAATCAGACTAAGCCAGGTGCCTTTGAGGACATACCTTTCCCCAAGTTGAGCTACACCAGAGAGTCCACTCTGGGAACTGGAAAGTCAATAAAAGTTAGTTCTTCTGTAGTGGTGGATGTCATCACAGCCATTCAAACAAGCTGAGCACTGAACAGGACTCCAGAGAACACTCTGTTCCATGGGAAACCATCATGTCTCCTACTCCCACAGTGTACTTTGAACTTTTCTGTACTCCACAGATGCCATGATGCCAGATGGTTAATTTTACTTTTGCCCACCATACAGGGATTAGTCATTGCTATAAGACACTTCATTAAAGATCTCATCGGGGTTACGCGTGAGTGGACTTCAGCGGAGGTTTGGGGAGCAGTGGGCCAGCAGTTGCCTGCAGGGGCAGGATCTGAGAATTCCGCCCCACCGGAGGCTGGGCCTGACCCAGCCAGAGCTCCACCCACCCCGCCATCTCTCC
>LR750321.1:185253-204804 GCA_902729485.2 Mus minutoides | reverse complement strand
CAACCCTATAGGTGGAAGAATAACCATGAACTAACTAGTACCCCCTGGGCTCGTGTCTCTAGCTGCATATATAGAAGAGGATGGCCTAGTTGGCCATCAGTGGGAAGAGAGGCCCCTTGGTTATGCAGACTTTATATGCCCCAATACAGGGGAACGCCGGGGCCAAGGGGTGGGAGAGGGTGGGTAGGGGAGCAGGGCCCGGAGGGGGGAGGATATAGGGAACTTTCTGGATAACACTTCAAATGTAAATGAAGAAAATATCTAATAAAAGTTGAAAAAAAATTTTATATCCAGCTACTGCGCTGAAGCAGTTTATCAGTTTTAGGAGTTCTCTGGTAGAATCTTTAGGGTCACTTATATATACTATCATATCATCTGCAAATAGTGATATTTTGACTTCTTCCTTTCCAATTTGTATCCCCTTGATCTCCTGTCGTTGTCGAATTGCTCTGGCTAGGACTTCTAGTACTATATTGAATACTTAGGAAGAAAGTAGGCAACCTTGTCTAGTCCCTGATTTTAGTGGGATTGCTTCCAGCTTCTCTTCATTTACTTTGATGTTGGCTACTGGTTTGCTGTATATTGCTTTTATTATGTTTAGGTGTGGGCCTTGATTCCTAGATCTTTCCCGACTTTTATCATGAGTGGGTGCTGGATTTTGTCAAATGCTTTCTCAGCATCTAAGGAGATGATCATGTGATTTTTGTCTTTGAGTTTGTTTATATAGTGGATTACATTAATGGATTTCCATACATTATACCATCCCTGCATCCCTGGGATGAAATCTACTTGGTCATGATGGATGATTATTTTGATGTGTTCTTGGATTCGGTTTGTGAGGATTTTATTGAGTATTTTTGCATCAATATTCATAAGGGATATTGGTCTAAAGTTCTCTTTCTTTGTTGGATCTTTGTGTGGTTTAGGTATCAGGGTAATTGTGGCTTAGTAGAACGAATTGGGTAGAGTATCTTCTGTTTCTATTTTGTGGAATAGTTTGAGGAGAGTTGGAGTTAGTTCTTCTTTGAAGGTCTGGTAGAACTCTGCACTAAACCCATATTGTCCTAGGCTTTTTTTTTTTTTTTTTGGGAGACTATGAATGACTGCTTCTATTTCTTTAGGGGAAATGGGACTGTTATGATTCTTAATCTGATCCTGATTTAACTTTGGTACCTTTTATCTGTCTAGGAAGTTGTCCATTTCATCCAGATTTTCCAGTTTTGTAGTAGGCTTTTGTAGTAGGATATGATGATGTTTTGGATTTCTTCAAGATCAATTGTTATGTCTCCCTTTTCATTTCTGATTTTGTTAATTCGGATACTATCCCTGTGCCCTCTAGTTAGTCTGGCTAAGGGTTTATCTATCTTGTTGATTTTCTCAAAGAACCAGTTTGGTTGATTCTTTGAATATATTTTTTTGTTTCCACTTGGTTGATTTCCACTCTGAGTTTGATTATTTCCTGGCGTCTAGTCCTCTTGGGTGAATTTGTTTCCTTTCATTCTAGGGTTTCTAGGTGTTCTGTCAGACGGCTAGTATATGCTCTCTCTAGTTTCTTTTTGGAGGCATTCAGGGCTATGAGTTTTCCTCTTAGGACTGCTTTCATTGTGTCCCATATGTTGTGGCTTCATTTTCATTAAACTCTAAAAAGTCTTTAATTTCTTTCTTTATTTCTTCCTTGACCAAAGTATCATTGAGTAGACTGTTGTTCAGTTTTCACGTGAATGTTGGCATTCTATTATTTCTGCTGTTATGGAAGATTAACCTTAGTCCGTGGTGATCTGTTAGGGTGCATGGGATAATTTCAATAGTTTTGTATCTGTTAAGGCCTGTTTTGTGACCAATTATATGGTCAATTTTGGAGGAGGTACCATGAGGTGCTGAGAAGAATGTATATCCTTTTGTTTTAGGATAAAATGTTCTATAGATATCTGTTAAATCCATTTGATTCATAACTTCTGTTAGTGTCCATGTGTCTCTGTTTAGTTTCTGTTTCCAGGATCTGTCCATTGGTGAGAGTGGGGTGTTGAAATCTCCCACTATTATTGTGTGAGGTACAATGTGTGCTTTGAGCTTTACTAAAGTTTCTGTAATGAATGTGGCTGTCCTTACATTTGGAGCATAGATATATAGAATTGAGAGTTCAGTTTGGTCGATTTTGCCTTTGATGAGTACGAAGTGCCCCTACTTGTCTTCTTTGATAACTTTGGGTTGGAAGTCAATTTTATTTGATATTAGAATGGCTACTCCTGCTTGTTTCGTCGAGCCATTTGCTTGGAAATTTGTTTTCCAACCTTTTACTCTGAGGTAGTGTCTGTCTTTGTCTCTGAGGTGGGTTTTCTGTAAGCAGCAAAATGTTGGGTCTTGTTTGTGTAGCCAGTCTGTTAGTCTATGCATTTTTATTGGGTAATTGAGTCCATTGAAGTTAAGAGAAATCAAAGAAAATTTAGTGTTATTTCCTGTCATTTTTGATGTTAAAGATGGGAGTCTGTTCTTGTGGCTGTCTTCATTTAGTTTTGTTTAAGGATTACTTTCTTATTTTTTCTAGGGTGTAGTTTCCTTCTTTGAGTTAGTGTTTTCCCGTTATTGTCCTTTGAAGGGCTGGATTCATGGAAATATATTTTGAATTTAGTTTTGTTGTGGAAAACTTTGGTTTCTCCCTCTATGGTAATTGATAGTTTTTCTGGGTATAGTAGCCTGGGCTGGCATTTGTGTTCTCTTAGTGTCTGCATAACATCTGTCCAGGATCTTCTGGCTTTCATAGTCTCTGGTGAGAAATCTGGAGTGATTCTAATAGGCTTGCCTTTATATGTTACTTGACTTTTTCCCCTTACTGTTTTCAATATTCTGTCTTTATTTAGTGCATTTGTTGTTCTGATTATTATGTGTCGGGAGGAATTTCTTTTCTGGTCCAGTGTGTTTGGAGTTCTGTAGGCTTCTTGTATGTTCATGGGCATCTCTTTCTTTAGGTATGGGAAGTTTTCTTCTATGATTTTGTTGAAGATATTTGCTGGCCCTTTAAGTTGAGAATCTTCATTCTCATCTACTCCTATTATCCATAGGTTTGGTCTTCTCATTGTGTCCTGGATTTCTTGGATGTTTTGAGTTAGGATCTTTTTGCATTTTGCATTTTCTTTGATTGTTGTGTCCATGATCTCTATGGAATCTTCTGCACCTGAGATTCTCTCTTCTATCTCTTGTATTCTGTTGCTGATGCTCACATCTATGGTTCCTGATTTCTTTCCTAGGGTTTCTATATCCAGTGTTGTCTCTTTTTGGGTTTTCTTCAATGTTTCTACCTCCATTTTTAGATCTTGAATGGTTTTCTTCAATTCCATCACCTGTTTGGATGTGTTTTCCTGTAGTTCTTTAAGGGATTTTTGCGTTTCTTCTACCTGTTTAGCAGTGTTAGCCTGTAGCTCTTTAAGGGCTTCTACTTGTTTAGCAGTGTTCTCTTGTGATTCCTTGAGGGAGTTTTGTATTTCCTCTTTAATGACTTTACCTTTTTAGCAGTGTTCTCCTGTAGTTCCTTGAAGAATTTTTGTTTTTCTTCTTTAAGGGCTTCTGCCTGTTTAGCATTTTTCTCCTCTATTTCTTTAAGTGTGTTATTAATGTCCTTCTTATGATCTTCTACCATCATCATGAGATATGATTTAAAATCTGCTTCTTGCTTTTCAGGCATATTGAGATATCCTGGACTCCTTGCAGTGGGTGTACTGGGTTCTCATGATGCCCCTTGTTTTTGGTTTCTGTTAGTGAGATTCTTATGTTTGCCTTTCGCCATCTGGAGATTTCTGATGTTAATGTTTAAGCTGTCACTGGTTTGAGCTTGATCCTCCTGTGATTCTGTTATCCTCTGACAGCACTTCTGATAGACCAACTCCCGGCAGAGATCCAGTGATCAGAGCACTCTCTGAAGACAAGCTCTACTCATGCAAGAACGGTGTCTAGCAGACAGGAGCTCTGATCCACTTGCTGAGTTCTAGGGTCAGAAGTCTCCCAGCAGGGTGCCTCTCTTCTGTAATCCCAAGGTGATCCCAAGGTCCCCCAATCCAGAGGTGATCCTAATGTCCTGAGGTGTGGAGAGCACAGAAAAGGCCCTAGTCGCCTCTGCTGGGCACAGAGGGAAGATGACACCGGTGGTCCCGGCTGGAAGAGGTCCCAACCTCCAATTGGGCCGAGTTCCTCTGTTCCTTCTGCTGCTGAAACCAGACCCTCCGAGGATCTCAAAGCCCATACTGCGGAGCACTCACCTGTATTCCCGAAGTGATCCTAATGTCCTGGGGTGTGGAGAGTGCACAAGTGACCCTAGCGGCCTCCGCTGTGCTCAGAGGGATGATGGTGGGTGGCAGGGGTGGTCCTGCCTGGAAGAGGTCCCAGCCTCCAGTTGGGCGGAGTTCCTCTGTTCCTGCTGCTGCTGAAAGCTGACCCTCTGTGGATTTCAAAGCCCATGGTGTGCACCAGTCACCTGTAACCCCGTGGTGAACCTAATGTACTGGGGTGTGGAGAGTGCACCAGTGACCGTAGTGGCCTCTGCTGTGCCCAGAGGGATGAAAAAAATCATTGTTTTTAATAGCTGAGTAGTACTCCACTGTTTAAATGTACCACATTTTCTGTATCTATTCCCATGTTGAGGAACAACTGGGTTCTTTCCAGCTTCTGGCTATTATAAATAAGGCTGCTATGAACATAGTGGAGCATGTGTCTTTATTACCAGTTGGAACATCTTCTGGATATATGCCCAGGAGAAATATTGAGGGATCTCAGTTCTGGTAGTCCTGGTAGTACTATGTCCAATTTTCGAAGGATCCCCCAGACTGATTTCCAGAGTGGTTGGGCTTGCAATGCCACCAGCAATAGAGGAGTGTTCCTCTTTCTCCACATCTTCGCCAGCATCTGCTGTCACCTGAATTTTTGATCTTAGCCATTCTGAATGTTGTGAGGTGGAATCTCAGGGTTGTTTTGACTTGCATTTCTCTGATGATTAAGGATGTTGAACAGTTTTTCAAGTGCTTCTCAGCCATTCGGTACTCCTCAGTTGAGAATTTTTTGTTTAGCTCAGTGCCCCATTTTTTAATGGGGTCATTTGATTTTTGAAGTCAACCATCTTGAGTTCTTTATATATATATTGGATATTAGTCCCCTATCTGATTTATGATTGGTAAAGATAATTTCCCAAACTGTTGGTTGCCTTTTTGTCTTATTGACAGTGTCTTTTGCCTTATAGAACCTTTGCAATTTTATGAGGTCCCATTTGTCAATACTTGATCTTACAGCACAAACCATTGCTGTTCTATTCAGGAATTTTTCCCCTGTGCCCATATCTTCGAGGCTTTTCCCCACTTTCTCCTCTATAAGTTTCAGTGTCTCTGGTTTTATGTGGAGTTTCTTGATCCACTTAGTACAAGGAGGTAATAATGGATCAATATGCATTCTTCTACATACCAACTTCCAGTTGTGCCAGCATCATTTGTTGATAATGCTATCTTTTTTCCACTGGATGGTTTTATCTCCCTTGTTAAAGATCAGTTGACCATAGGTGTGTGTGTTCATTTCTGGGTCTTCAATTCTATTCCATTGATCTACCTGTCTCTCACTATACCAGTACCACGCAGTTTTAAAATTTTTTCCACAATTGCTCTGTAGTACAGCTTTAGGTCATGTATGGTGATTCCACCAGAGGTTCTTTTATCATTGAGAGGAGTTTTTGATATCCTAGTTTTTTTCTTATTCCAGATGAATTTGCAAGTTGCCCTTTCTAATTCATCTAAGAATTGAGTTGGAAATTCGATGGGGATTGCATTGAATCTGTAGATTGCTTTAGGCAAGATAGCCATTTTTACTATATTGATCTTGCCAATCCTTTAGCATGGGAGATCTTTCTATCTTCTGAGATCTTCTTGGATTTCTTTCTTCAGATACTACAAGTTCTTGTCATACAGATCTCTCTCTTACTTCGTTAGAGTCACACCAAGATATTTTATATTATTTGTGACTATTGTGAAGGGTGTTATTTCCCTAATTTCTTTCTCAGCCCGTTTATCCTTTGTGTAGAGAAAGTCCATTGATATTTTGAGTTAATTTTATATCCAGCTACTGCACTGAAGCTGT
Organism: Mus minutoides; assembly: GCA_902729485.2. Taxonomy (NCBI): domain Eukaryota; kingdom Metazoa; phylum Chordata; class Mammalia; order Rodentia; family Muridae; genus Mus; species Mus minutoides. Next base: position 198,696 of record LR750321.1, on the reverse strand, counting down.
TTATCAGGTTTAGGAGTTCTCTGGTAGAATTTTTTGGGTCACTTATATATACTATCAAATTATCTACAAATAGTGATATTTTGACTTCTTCCTTTCCAATTTGTATCCTCTTGATCTCCTTTCGTTGTCCAATTGCTCTGGCTAGGACTTCAAGTACTATATTGAATAGGTAGGGAGAAAGTGGGCAGCTTTGTCTAGTCACTGATTTTAGTGCAATTGCTTTGAGTTTCTCTCCATTTAGTTTGATGTTGGCCACTGGTTTGCTGTAGATTGCTTTCAATATGTTTAGGTATGGGCCTTGAATTCCTGATCTTTCCAAGACTTTTATCATGAAGGTGTGTTGGATTTTGTCAAATGCTTTCTCAGCATCTAAGGAGATGATCATGTGGTTTTTGTCTTTGAGTTTGTTTATATAGTGTATAATACGTTGATGTATTTCCGTACATTAAACCATCCCTGCATCTCCAGAATGAAGCCTACTTGGTCATGATGGATGATTGTTTTTATGTGTCCTTGGATTCAGTTGTCGAGAATTTTATTGAGTTTTTTTGCATCAATATTCATAAGGGAAATTGGTCTGAAGTTCTCTATCTTTGTTGGGTCTTTATGTGGTTTAGGTATCAGAGTAATTGTGGCTTCGTAGAATGAATTGGGTAGAGTACCTTCTGTTTCTATTTTGTTGAACAGTTTGAGAAGAACTGGGATTAGGTCTTCTTTGAAGGTCTGATAGAACTCTGCACTAAACCCATCTGGTCCTGGGCTTTTTTTGGTTGGGAGACTATTACTGACTGCTTCTATTTCTTTAGGGGATATAGGACTCTTAAGGTCATTAATCTGATCCTGATTTAACTTTGGTACCTGGTATCTGTCTAGGAAGTTGTCCATTTCATCCAGGTTTTCCAGTTTTGTTGAGTAGTAGGATCTGATGGTGTTTTGGATTTCCTCAGGATCTGTTGTTATGTCTCCCTTTTCATTTCTGATTTTGTTAATTAGTATGCTGTCCCTGTGCCCTCTAGTTAGTCTGGCTAAGGGTTTATCTATCTTGTTGATTTTCTCAAAGAACCAGCTCCTGGTTTGGTTGATTCTTTGAATAGTTCTTTTTGTTTCCACTTGGTTGATTTCAGCCCTGAGTTTTATTACTTTCTGCTGTCTACTCCTCTTGGGTGAATTTGCTTCCTTTTGTTCCAGAGCTTTTCGGTGTGCTGTCAAGGTGCTAGTGTATGTTCTCTCCAGTTTCTTTTTGGAGGCACTCAGAGCTATGAGTTTTTCTCTTAGGAATGCTTTCATTGTGTCCCATAAGTTTAGTTATGTTGTGGCTTCATTTTCATTAAACTCTAAAAAGTTTTAAATTTCTTTATTTCTTCCTTGACCAAGTTATCATTGAGTAGAGTGTTGTTCAGTTTCCATGTGAATGTTGGCTTTCTGTTATTTATGTTGTTATTGAAGATCAGCCTTAGTCCATGTTGATTTCATAGGATGTATGCGACAATTTCAATATTTTTGTATCCTTTGAGTCCTGTTTTGTGACCAATTATATGGTCACTTTGGGGGAAGGTACCATGAGGTGCTGAAAACAAGGTATATCCTTTTGTTTTAGGATAAAATGTTCTGTAGATATCTGTTAAATCCATTTGTTTCATAAGTTCTGTTAGTTTCACTGTGTCTCTGTTTAGTTTCTGTTTCCAGGGTCTGACCATTAATGAAAGTGAGGTGTTGAAGTCTCCCACTATTATTGTGTGAGGTGCAATGTGTGCTTTGAGCTTTACTAAAGTTTCTTTAATGAATGTGGCTGCCCTTGCATTTGCAGCAAAGATATTCAGAATTGACAGTTCCTCTTGGAAGATTTTGCCTTTGATGAGTATGAAGTGGCCTTTCTTGTCTTTTTTGATAACTTTGGGTTGGAAGTTGTTTCTTGGGACTGTTTGCTTGGAAAATTGTTTTCCAGCCTTTCACTTTGAGGTAGTGTCTGTCTTTTTCCCTGAGATGGGTTTCCTGTAAGCAGCAAAATGTTGGGTCCTGTTTGTGTAGCCAGTCTGTTAGTCCATGTCTTTTTATTGGGGAATTGAGTCCATTGATATTAATAGATATTAAGGAAAAGTAATTGTTGCTTCCTGTTATATTTGTTGTTAAATTTGGGATTCTGTTTTTGTGGATGTCTTCTTTTAGGTTTGTTGAAGGATTACTTTCTTGCTTTTTCTAGGGCATAGTTTCTTTCCTTGTATTTTTTTTTTTTTCCGTTATTATCCTTTGAAGGGCTGGATTCATGGAAAGATATTGTGCGAATTTGGTTTTGTCATAGAATATTTTGGTTTTCCATCTATGCTAATTGAGAGTTTTTCTGGGTATAGTAGCCTGGGCTGGCATTTGTGTTCTCTCAGGGTCTGTATAACCTCTGGCCAGGATATTTTGGCTTTCATAGTCTCTGGTGAGAAGTCTGGAGTAATTCTAATAGGCCTGCCTTTATATGCTACTTAGTCATTTTCCCTTACTGCTTTTAATTTTCTGTCTTTATTTAGTGCATTTGTTGTTCTTTTATTATGTGTCAGGAGGAGTTTCTTTTCTGGTCCAGTCTATTTGGAGTTTTGTAGGCTTCTTGTATGTTCATGGGCATCTCTTTCTTTAGGTATGGGAAGTTTTATTCTATAATTTTGTTGAAGATATTTTCTGGCCCTTTAAGTTGTAAATCTTCATTCTCATTTACTCCTATTATCCGTAAGTTTGGTCTTCTCACTGTGTCCTGGATTTCCTGGATGTTTTGAGTTAGGATCTTTTTGCATTTTGCATTTTCTTTGATTGTTATGTCCATGTTCCCTATGCAATCTTCTGCACCTGAGATTCTCTCTTCCATTTCTTGTATTCTGTTGCTGAAGCTCGTATCTATGGTTACTGATTTCTTTCATAGGGTTTCTATCTCCAGAGTTGTCTCTCTTTGGGTTTTCTTTATTGATTCTACTTCTATTTTTAGATCCTGGATTTTTTTTTTTCAATTCCATCACCTGTTTGGTAGTGTTTTCTTGTAACTCTCTAAGGGATTTTTGTGTTTCCTTTTTAAAGGCTTCTAGCTGTTTTCCTGTATTTCCTTATTAAAGTCCTCCATCATCATCATGAGAAGTGACTTTAGATCCATGTCTTGCTTTTCTGGTGTGATTGTGTATCCCGGACTTGCTATGGTGGAAGTGTTTGGTTCTAATTATGCCAAGTAACCTTGGTTTCTATTGCTTCTGTTCTTACACTTGCCTCCTGCGTTCTGATTATCTCAAGTTCTTGCTGTCCTCAATATATCTAATTGGAGTCTGTCCTTTCTTTAATCCCAGTTGATTCAGGACTCCTCAGAGTCCAGCTTTCTCTGCGATCCTTTGATTGTGGGCTCCTGTGAAACTGAGATTCTGGGTTTATTAGAGTTCTTGGCAGTCATGTTTCTCTGAGACCCTGAAATACTGTTGTGACCCAGCTCCTGTTATCTTGGGATCATGTTATCCTAAGATCCTGGACGTTTTACATTGCCTGAAAGTGGTGTCCCCTCTGAGGACCTTGGAGCTGTTTGGTCTGTTTGAAACCAAGGTACAAACAGAACTGATCAAAAGGAACCTGAGCCTCTGGTCAGGCACTGCTGTCACTGACCCATAACAATTGCATTGGAACTGATGTTTTATCCCACTCACCAGTGGTCCTAAGATCTTGTGAGTGTCCTCTAGGGACTGTGGGGGTGTCCGCCGACTCCGCACCCAAGGTGACCTGGCCCTGGCGCCAACCGGAAGGATGATATCCCCTCTTCTTAGGTCCAGTTAGATTTATCAAGTTGACAAAAACTATGAGAGTAATTAATCTTGATTTCACTTCTTGCCTTTCCTGAAGCAAAATCTTTTAATATATACTGTCCCTGGGTCAAAACCACACTTCACCCAGTTTCTTGTTTGTTTTGTTTTGTTTTGGCAAACATTTATTTCCAGGTGAAGTTCTTCATTAGAAGAAATATGCCAATTTCTCTAAATCTCTTTCTATGCTCTATTTGTTTTTAAAATTTATCTTTTTTGTGTGTCATCTGCGCATGTGCGTGCACGTGCGTGCGTGTGTATGTGTGTGTGTGTGTGTGTGTGTGTGTGTGTGTGTGTGTGTATGTGTGTGTGTGTCCATGAAAGAGAGAAGAGGACATCAGGAGAGAAGAGGACATCAGATTTGCTGGAGTTAGTGTTATAGATGGCTTGAAGCCATCTCATGTCATACTGGGGATTGTACTTAGGTTCTTTGCAAGAGCAACAAGTGTTTTTAACCACTAAACCATCTCTCTAACACCCCTCACACCTATTTCTTATGTGATCCCATATCAATTCTGTTTTGTGGATTGTGGGAAGCAAGGGTATATAGACAATCCTCTTGTGTGACCCAAAACACATCAGAAATAAATACTTATTGTGGTATATCCAGGTTGTGTTTCAGTTGTTAGCACAGTATTAGTGTAGCCACAGAAAACTGACACTCAGTAAGTCTAGTCAAACTTGAGATTTATGAATGAGAATACAAAGGTCTTCTAGGATCTAAATATGAGCATGTGATGCTAGGACTTCAAACAGTTATCTTTTTTGGCCAAGAGAGGGCTGTGTGTGTGTCTGTGTGTTCCATCACACAAGGAGTAGGACAAAAGAGGAGAAACCTGTCATTGGGACCCCAACATTCAGATGTAGAGCTTTTGACTCCTTATCTAAACCACTGAGTTGTCTTTGACCTTAAAATTCTTTTATTGCTTTTCTAAGTGTGCCTTGTGATCCACTTGAAAAAGAAGCATCATCTTTCTAGAAGTTCCAGTACCTTCCAGACCTGTCAAATCCAACTCTGTGCCTCAACAAGTTTCCCTATTCATGTCTACATGTTGGCTTGAGAAAAACTGACCTCAAGCTGAATTTTGTAACCTACTACTTTGGTCCCTTGTATTAGTTGTGCACACAGAACCCCAAAGTGAATCCATGCTTTATCATTGAGTATCCTCAGCCTTTCTCTCCCCCTGCCCTCAATGTATACATGTAGAGATGAGCGAACATTTGGAAGTTTGTTGTCTCCTTCTACCATGGGTTCTGGGGACTGAATTCATATCAAGTTTGCAATGTAACCATTTTAAAATTTTAACCTACTGAGCCATCTCTTTGACATTAGATGTTCTTCAGCTCCTCCTCAGTGTAGGCTTCATTCTTACACTGGCCTGAGGTGGTTGTTAGTGAGCAGGCCTAGAACACCTTTGGAACACCTTAGGGATAAGACAATCTTTCCTAAGAGTCCTGCCTCCACTTGAGAAGACAGACTCCATTGGCCAGAACTTGGTCAAAAGTCCATTTTCAAACTAATTGCTGAGAAGACTTTGGCATGGTCAGATGTCTGGAAATTGCCATGGTTCTGAAGTGGTTCAGAAGAAGGATGAAACATCAGTTGTCCTAGCAATGGGTCAATTGTGAACCCTCCATTCAACTGGCCCTAGAAGAAATTCATTGACAAAAAGAAGAAATGGATGCTGGGCCATTTTGTTTTTCTTATGAACCTGTTTTCCACACACTCTCCCAGAAGCCACGAATTCAACCTGGAGATCAAAATAATGCTGTTTATTTCAATCTCAAAGTACAGCTGTTCACTTAGTTCCCTTCCCTCTGAGGCAGTTTGTAGGTTGTCCCACCAGAGAGCCATCTCCTTCACCCCACCCTGAGAAATGGCCAACTCCCCAGGTCATCCTATCATCTTTTGTCTTCCTATGCTTTGTCATCTCTTTTAAAAACGGTCTTTGCCCCTTCTCACCCTTTCTCCTTCCATGCTTCACTTCCCCAGCCCTGTCTCTTGTCTCCCTCCTATCCTTTCTCCAGTTTTCCTCATTCTTCCTGGTTTTTCCCATTTCAACCTTGTAGTCCCTAGTGCTCTCAGTCCTTACTCTTGTCAGTCCCCATACCTTAGCTTCTTTCCATGACCACTTCTGTGCCTCCCCCTGCTCCAGCTCTATCCCTTTCTTGTCTTCTGTCTTGGCTGACCCTATCTCTCACGACCTCTCCTTTTCCTCATTTATTTCTCTTCCATGGAAATGTCCTTTCAATGTGTCCTGGCCATTAGCACTTCCCACAGGTGTGGCTCCAGGATCTCAGAGATAATAGCCAGCATTCCCTAGGATGTAGAGAAAGAAGGCCAGAGGAGGTGATTAGAAGAGCTGGGGTAGACCACTGGGCAGGGCATGAGCCCTATTATCTTTGGGATCAAAGAATATGTTCTAGCCCTCCATGAGGAGGGCAGCAAGCAGGGGTACATAGGGTCAGGGTTCCTGAGATCTTCCCCAGCAATCTCTGAGCAAGTCCATGTGGAACAAGGCTGCCCCTGTGAGGAGACGTGCAGCAAAGAGGTGTCTGCAGGGCAGGCATCTGGCAGCGTAGATTGAGCAGCTGCAGTGTGTCAGGGCCCCATCTAGGAAGAATTCTGAGGTGCCATCCTTAAGGGCAAAGCCAGCTCCGGTCCAGTGGAAACCTCGGGTCCCATGCTGCCTAGCAAAGGCTAGCTCCTCTGCTACTAGATCTGCCAACTCTGGCCCACAGGCTGCTCGGAACTTGGCTAGTGGCTCACAGTCCACTCCCTCATTTCTACAGGGGTGGCAAAGTCTCTTTGGTTCCCCTGGGCCTTCTTCACTTCCTCCCTGTACTACCTCCCCTGCAGCCAGGGACCCAACCCTGTTCACTGCCCATTCTGGATTGCCTTTCAACACAGTTTGCACAGGAGTGGTGCATGGTACACCATTCCCCACCCCTGGAAGCCTACCCCCAGGATCCCCAAACTCCATCTGCTGTCCTCCATTCTTGAAACTCACAGGTTGGGGTCCCCTGCCATCTCCATTCACTATGCCTGTTGCTCTTGCGTCCTCTAAATGAACAACAACAATGTCCTCCAGGCCCCGTCTCCTTTTGACTAGAAACCTCCCACTTCTCTCCTCTGCATTCTCTGGCCCTTTCTGCCTCTCAGCTCCCCACTGTGGTCCCCTCTGATCTCTGTTCTTGTTTTTGGGGACTAACTCTAAGGGCTTCTCCACACGGACCTCTCTCCACTTTCTAACATCGATCCCCTTCTTTATTTCAAACTGAGGCTCTTTCCAGTCTTGAGGTTTTGGTGCACGTGCCCTCTCCTGCAATTGTACGTCTCTCCAGGGCCTTCCTTCAAGACTCTCGGCATTTTCAGACTCAACCAGATTGCCTCTCCCATCTATGGGCCCCAGCACCCTAATCCTATTCTCTATCTGGGTTCCCCTCCAGTCTCTGACCTCTGGCTCTCTCAAAAGCTCTTTTTCCAGCTGGGCTCCTGTCCCTTCACGACCCCTCACCTTCTGATTTTCCCACCAGACACCTTGACCATCTCTCAAGTGCAGTCTCCTCCCTTTCTCACTCTCTCGATCAGGCCTCGCACAGTTGCTGGTCTCTGTGCCCCTCCCCTTCTCTTTCTCCATCTGTGCCCTATTCCTGGGCTCACTCTCCAACAACACTCGGTCGCCATCTGAGGCTGCCTCTCCAGTTGCATCTGCCCATTGCATGGCCACTAGGTCACGAAGGCACTGAGCTACACTATGTGAGGGGCTGAGGCGTCTCAAGAGTCGCCTGCGATGGCTACGCACAAGAGCACAGGCATCCAGGTCACGGGTTGCTTCGTAGGCACGGAAACGTACCCACATGTCGTGGCGGGGCGCCCAGTTGTGCTCAAAATATCTGATGAAGGCAGTTGGAGCCTGAGAACGCAACTCAGCCAGTGCCTCACTGTAAGCAGTATAGGATTTTGAATCTGCTAGGCGGCAGAGGAGTGGCCACAGGTCCGGATCTTCCTGGCTGGCACCGCCCAACTCCTGTGCCTTACTGAAGAGCGTCTCCAGACCCTGAGCGCGACAGATCTGCACACGTGCACATGGCAACAGCTGGCGAACTGCACGCAGTTGTCCAGCCACCTCTGGTCCAGCCGTGAGGCAGCGCACTCGGCCTTTGACATCTGGAGCACTTTGCAGCAGAGAAACCAGCATGAATCTCAGTAGGCTAGGCGTGCCTGGACGCGCCACGCAACAGGCAGCCTGGCGTGCACGTCCAGCGCTGTCCACACACAGCACTGCCATCAGGTCCAGGGTGCCCTGCAACCCAGGTAGCCGGTCCACCAATAGGATGCGTGGGAAGCGCCGCAGCAGCGCCCTGGTGCGCGATGTTAGAAGGAACACAGTCTCTACCATTGCTTGATCCTCCACGAACACCAGTTTCACCTGCAGACAGGGGCAATAAGTCAAGAAAAGAGGTCAGGGTACACCGTGTGTGTGTGTGTGTGTGTGTGTGTGTGTGTGTGTGTGTGTGTGTGTGTGTAATGCAAATCCATTCGTTCATTGGTTTGCACAGATTCTTTTGATTGGCAAGAGGCACATAAGAAAACCAAATCAAGAGTTCTTGTAACCTCGTAGCTCTCTACAGTTTGTGACTAGGACATCCTGATCTGACCTGATAATACTGAGACATTTGCACGTGTGATACTGTTAGCCGCTATGATTCTTTTGAGTCCTATTTGCTGCTGCTGAAAGCCAGGTGTTTGTTACTCCTTCCTGCACCCAGCAGCAGTCTATGCAAGGGCCTTGGACCACAACAGGCTGCAGGAACTGCAAGAGACAAGCAGCCATCTGGAACCCCTCCATGCCTGCTGAAGCAGGGACTGTGAATCTTCTTAGATAAGCCTCCAGTGGGGTCCCCACTGCTTTACTTTGAGGGCCAGTAGTAAGCAGCAGATTGTGGAGGCAGATCTTGATTTAAGTCTCCCTACCCGCCTCATGGCTTGATTTTACCTTTCTGCCTCAGTTTCCTCTTTAACCTCCATTCCTGTTGATTTCCTCTTCTAGGAACTGACTGTTCATTCCTCCCAGTCCTGAGAGAGGGAACAGCAGTTAAGAACAAAGCTTTCTAGTTCAGACTGCCCCACTTGGACTTCTTTCTGGCTAAGTGGCTTCTGGCTGCTTGCCTCATCTCCATTTCATCTTTAAAATGGCAACAGGAAGTCCTGGTACTAGAGAGATGAAATGTATTAATGAGTCTTGTACATTGCCTGGTATAAGCAACATCCTCATTATTAAGAAGTGGTAAAAATATGTACTCTCATAAGAATCCAGGTTCATAATGACCATATTCATTATTTGTTCAAAGACTCCCCTCTTCCCCAAGACAGGGTTTTCTGTCACCTACATAGGTCTCAAACTATGTAGCTAAGGATAACCTTGAACTTCTAGTCCTTTCTTCGTCTGCCTTCTAAGATGTGGGATTACAGGCACATACCACTACACTTGGCTTATATGACATTCTGGGCCTGGAACCAGGGGATCCAATTGAACAAGCACTCTACCAACTGAGTTACAACCACCAGCCCCAGATCTCCTTAGTACTGGGCTAGTGGCTAGAGATCCATGAGCCAGCTTCTGTAAGAAATGACTTACAGTGGTGGAAACAGAATTTGAATTCAACTTAACCAGAGACCTCTCTACAGCCATTCTGCCATAATCCAACCTCAACCTGCAAGACTTAAAAAAACAAAAACAAAACACTGAATAATGTCCAGCCTTCACAAAATGTACTAAATAATCTATGGAAAAACTGAGTAGATGGCTAAATGGGCAGAGTGAGCATAAGGACCTGATTCAAATCCACAGCACCCACATTGAAAACTGGGCACAGCTGTATGATTGTAACTACAGCACTGGGAAACAAAGAAAGGCAGATTCTTAAGAGTTTCAAGATAGCCAGCCTAGTGAAAACAGCAATTTTTACTTCAGTGTGATATTGAGGCAATAACACAGTGATATGAGGAAGACAGGTAGTATTCTGCTCTGACTTCTGCATGGAAATATGAATTGTTTTGCTCAGGTACATACAATACACACACATGCACTCAGGTGACTGAGATACATAGATATTTGCTAAATAATAGGTTTGGAAGAGTCCAAAGAGAAGAAAGGCATTGCTTACCTAACCCTAAAAATCACACACTTATCACTCCAAAGGGTACTGAGATTCAATGTTTTAAGAAAACAGAAACACACACACACACACACACACACACACACACTAAGTTGATCATTGACTCAAGTTATAGTTCTACAACATCTTCAGATATTACTTACTTTTAAATTATTTTATGTGGGTTTTTTTTGCATATTCTATATATCATGTGTGTGGCTGGGGCCCTTGGAGGCCAGAAGAGGATGTTGGAGGCTCTGAAATTGGAATTACAGTTGTGAGCCTCCAGGTTGATGCTGGAAATGAAACTGGATCCTCTGGAAGAGCAGTTAGTGCTTTATTATTATTTTTTTATTTACTTACTTTATGTATATGAGTATACCGTAGCTGTCTTCAGATATACCATAAGCCACCAGGTGGTTGCTGGGAATTGAACTCAGGACCATATGATATATTTTGTAGAACCAAGGATATATTTGGTAAGCACAGTATGGTGTGGTGGGAGGGAGTACCTCAGCGAGCCCATGCTGAGCACCCATGTGGAAAGCCTTTTGGGGTACTGCTTGGCAGCAGTCTGACACTGGCAAGGACAAAGAAATGGGCTTGAGACAAGAATCTGACATTGGAAGTAAGCTCAGGCAGGAATCTGACATCAGGGGGTAATAAGGAAGTAAGTTTCAGCAAGAAGCTAACCTTAGGCTGTAATAGAGAAGTAAGGTGAGGCAAGAATATTTAGTCTTAGGGTAGAACAGAAGAACTAGGCTTCCGGCAAGATTTTAGGCTTGGACGAGGAAGCAGGTTCAAGTATTTCGGTCATTATGACAAGCCCCTTTTAACAACTGTCATGGAGTAATTTTCAGGACCCCACTTGCTTCTTTGTTAGTTCCTTATTGTACTGCTTGCCCAAAATACTTGCATGTAATTAAATTGGTTTAAAAATGGGTTGAAAAATAAAAATTTTGCCTTTAGTCTAAGAATTGACTGTGGTCACGCTCAATGTTGTCTAACTGTCCTTTTTCTTTTTAATCCACGCTCCTGCGTTGGAGAACCTGTTGACTGACTGAGCGGGCTTGGTCACACCCAGTACTTTTAACCTCTGATTCATGCATCCAGTCTCTATCATTTACACTGTCATTTGAATTTACTTAAAAGATGTTCAGTCCACACCTGCTGTATCCAGTAGGGTAGCCACATGGAGGTGTTTATTCAATTTAAGCTATGTCATATTGTTGTAATAAACTGTTAACTGTGAGCATAACATGCTCTGTGTTCTGTGATTCCTAGTGAATCACTGAACCCTAGAGTGGCCAAAAAGGTCTCTAATGGCAACAAAGGAGTGACTTGCCTAAGTCTTTGGGCTAGGAAGTCTAGGAGAAAGGTTTAGGCCAATAGGAGTGGTGGGGTAGGAGAAGGCAGAGTTGTGTGGGTGACACTTAGTGGGTGTGCTAACATTTGATGAAGGTGGAGCTCTTACGTAAATTAGTTTAGTTTTCTTCCAAATAGTTTTGGAGCAAGCATGATACACAGAGCACTACTTTAGGAATGGAAACGTATAAATAAGGTGCACTGTGGTGTGTGTATGTGGAACAGGCAGAAAATCAAAGAGAAATACATCTTAAGTTGATGATTCTGGGTGAATGAAGTCCTGGGAACATTAATCATGCTAAAGTGCTTCTCTACCAAACACTCCTCCAAACCCTTTAATAATCTCACAAAGCAAGGCAAAAGACACTGTCAATAAAACAAAAAGGCCACCAACAGATTGGGAAAGGATCTTTCCCAATCCTAAATCAGTTAGGGGACTAATATCCAATATATATAAAGACTCAAGAAGGTGGACTCCAGAAAATCAAATAACCCCATTAAAAATGGGGCACAGAGATCCCTCTCTGAACGCAGTGGATAGGGCCGCTTGCGCACTCTCCACACCCCAGGACATTAGGCACACTTCGGGGTTAAAGGTGAGTGGAGCGCATCAGGGGCCTTGAAATCGTGGAGGGTCCAGTGGCCCAGTTGCAGCAGCAGCTGGAACAGAGGATCTCAGACCAACCAGAGGCTGGGACCCCTCCCAGCCAGCCAGGACCTCCCCCGCCGCCTGCCGCCCGCCATCATCCCTCTCTGAACGCAGTGGATAGGGCCACTTGCGCAATCTCCACACCCCAGGACATTAGGCACACTTTGGGGTTAAAGGTGAGTGGAACACACCGGGGGCCTTGAAATCGCGGAGGGTCCAGTGGCCCAGTTGCAGCAGCAGCTGGAACAGAGGATCTCAGACCAACCAGAGGCTGGGACCCCTCCCAGACAGCGAGGACCTCCCCCGCCACCATCATCCCGCTCTGAATGCAGTGGATAGAGGACATTAGGCACACGTCGGGGTTAAAGGTGAGTGGAGTGCACCAGGAGCCTTGAAATTACAGAGGGTCCAGTGGCCCAGTTGCAGCAGCAGCTGGAACAGAGGATCTCAGACCAACCAGAGGCTGGGACCCCTCCCAGCCAGCCAGGACCTCCCCTGCCGCCTGCCGCCCGCCATCATCCTTCTCTGAACGCAGTGGATAGGGCTGCTTGCGCATTCTCCACACCCCAGAACATTAGGCACACTTTGGGATTAAAGGTGAGTGGTTCTCACAGGGGGCCTTGAAATCACAGAGGGTCCAGTGGCCCAGTTGCAGCAGCAGCTGGAACAGAGGATCTCAGACCAAGCAGAGGCTGGGACCCTTCCCAGCCAGCCAGAATCTCCCACGCCGCCGGCCGCCGGCCATCATCCCTCTCTGAACGCAGCGGATAGGGCCACTTGCGCACTCTCCACACCCTAGGACACTAGGCACACATTGAGGTGAACAACTGAAGGCAGCATCTGTTCCTGCCCAATCCCGTGCGACCTGAGTCATGAGCTAGGACAGAGTTAGAGGCCCAGCCCAGGACGGACTCTCCCTTCCCCTTCTGGTCTGGTCCTGTGGGCCCGCACCAGCCCAGGGCTCAGGCGCGAGCTCTGCGCACTCTCCGCGGGACCCCCCAGGCTGTCTTGGGACCACAGGTGAGCAGCTGAACGCAGGATCTGTTCCTGCCCAATCCCGTGCGACCTGAGTCACCAGCCAGGACAGAGATAAAGGCCCAGACCATTTCAGACTCTCCCTTCTGGCCTGCACCAACACCAGGTCTCCTTGGTTAGAGATGGCAGGAGGTAAGCATAAGAACAAAAGCAACAGAATCCAAGGGTACTTGGTATCACCAGATCCAAACTCACCCACCCCATCAAGTCCTAGATACACAGCACACCAGAAAAACAGGACATGGATATAAAGTCACTCATCAGGATGATGATGGAGGACTACAAAAAGGAAATACAGGAAAAAGCAGATAAACAAGTAGAAGCATTTAAAGAGGAAAAACTTAGAGAGGTACAGGAAAACACAGATAAACAACTAGAAGCATTTAAAGAGGAAATACGTAGAGAGTTACAGGAAAA
>LR750321.1:130460-184583 GCA_902729485.2 Mus minutoides | reverse complement strand
AAAACTCTTCTCAACAATAAAAGAACCTCTGGTGGAATCACCATGCCTGACCTCAAGCTGTACTACAGAGCAATCGTTATAAAAACTGCATGGTACTGGTACAGCAACAGACAGGTAGATCAATGGAATAGGATCGAAGACCCAGAAATGAATCCACACACCTATGGTCACCTGATCTTTGACAAGGGAGCTAAAACTACCCAGTGGAGAAAGGACAGCATTTTCAACAAATGGTGCAGGCATAACTGGCGGTTATCATGTAGAAGACTGGGAATTGACCCATTCTTATCTCCTTGTACGAAGGTCAAGTCTAAGTGGTTGGAGGATCTCCACATAAAACCAGAGACACTGAAACTTATAGAAAAGAAAGTGGGGAAAAGCCTCGAAGATATGGGTACTGGGGAAAAATTCCTGAATAGAACAGCAATGGCTTGTGCTATAAGAGCGAGAATTGACAAATGGGACCTCATAAAGTTGCAAAGCTTCTGTAAGGCAAAAGATACTGTCAATAAGACAAAAGGACCACCAACAGATTGGGAAAGGATCTTTACCAATCCTAAATCAGATAGGGGACTGATATCCAATATATATAAAGAACTCAAGAAGGTGGACACCAGAAAATCAAATATCCCCATTAAAAAGTGGGGCACAGAGTTAAACAAAGAATTCTCAACTGAGGAATACCGAATGGCTGAGAAGCACCTGAAAAAGTGTTCAACATCCTTAATAATCAGGGAAATGCAAATCAAAACAACCTTGAGATTCCCCCTCACACCAGTAAGAATGGCTAAGATCAAAAATTCAGTTAACAGAAGATGCTGGTGAGGATGTGGAGAAAGGAACATGCCTCCATTGTTGGTGGGATTGCAAGCTTGTACAACCACTCTAGAAATCAGTCTGGTGGTTCCTCAGAAAATTGGACATGGCACTACTGAAGGATCCCACAATACCTCTCCTGGGCATATATCCAGAAGATGTTCCAACTGGTAATAAGGACACATGCTTCAGTATGTTCATAGCAGCCTTATTCATAATAGCCAGAAGCTGGAAAGAACCCAGATGTCCCTCAACAGAGGAATGGATACAAAAAATTTGGTACATTTACACAATGGAGTACTCAGCTATTAGAAACAATGAATATATGAAATTCCTAGGCAAATGAATGGATCTGGAGGGTGTCATCCTGAGTGAGGTAACCCAATCACAAAAGAACTCACATAACATGTACTCACTGATATGTGGATACTAGCCCAGAAGCCTAGACTACCGAAGATACAACTTACTAAACACATGAATCTCAAGAAGAATGAAGTTCAAAATGTGGTCTTTGTGCCCCTTCCTAGAATTAAGAACAAAGCACACACCGAAGGAGTTACAGAGATCATGTGTGAAGCTGAATCAAAAGGATGGACCAACCAGTGATGGCGGCTGCCAGGGATCCCTCCCATAATCAGCCACCAAAATAAGCACTATAGCATATGCCAGCAAGATAATGCTGAAAGGGCCCTGATATATCTGTCTTGTGGGAGGCTATACCAGTGCCTGGCAAACACAGAAGTGGATGCTCCCAGTCAGCTATTAGTTGGAACACAGGACTCCCAAGGAAGGAGCTAGAGAAAGTATCCAAGGAGCGGAAGGAGTCTACAACCCTCTAGGTGGAAGAATAACATGAACTAACTAGTTCCCCCTGCGCTCATGTCTCTAGCTGCATATATGGAAGAAGATGGTCTAGTTGGCCATCATTGGGAGGAGAGGCTCCTTGGTCATACAGACTCTATATGCCCCAGTACCGGGGAACGCCAGGGCCATTATGTGGGAGGGGGTGGGTAGGGGAGCAGGGCGGGGATGTGGGAAGGTAAAGGAAAATTTCTGGATAACATGTGAAAGGTAAATGAAGAAAATATCTAATAAAGAGGAAAAAAATGAAAAAAAATGGGGCACAGAGATAAACAACGAATTCTCACCTGAGGAATACCGAATGGCTGAGAAGCACCTGAAAAAGTGTTCAACATCCTTAATAATCAGGGAAATGCAAATCAAAACAACCTTGAGATTCCCCCTCACACCAGTCAGAATGGCTAAGATCAAAAATTCAGTTAACAGAAGATGCTGGTGAGGATGTGGAGAAAGGAACACGCCTCCATTGTTGGTGGGATTGCAAGCTTGTACAACCACTCTGGAAATCAGTCTGGCGGTTCCTCAGAAAATTGGACATGGCACTACTGAAGGATCCCACAATACCTCTCCTGGGCATATATCCAGAAGATGTTCCAACTGGTAATAAGGACACATGCTTCAGTATGTTCATAGCAGCCTTATTTATAATAGCCAGAAGCTGGAAAGAACCCAGATGTCCCTCAACAGAGGAATGGATACAGAAAATGTGGTACATTTACACAGTGGAGTACTACTCAGCTATTAAAAACAATGAATTTATGAAATTCTTAGGTAAATGGATGGATCTGGAGGGTATCAACCTGAGTGAGGTAATCCAATCACAGAAGAACTCACATGAGATGTACTCACCTATAAATGGATATTATCCAAGAAACTTATAATACCCAAGATACAATTTGCAAAACACATGAAACTCAAGAAGAATGAAGACCAAAATGTGGACACTTCGCCCCTTCTTAGGATTGGAAAAAAAAAAAAAAACACTCATGGAAGAAGTTACAGAGACAATGTTTGGAGCTGAGACAAAATGGTGGACCATTCAGAGATTGTTGCACCTGGGGATCCATCACATAATCAGCCATCAAACAGACCCTATTGCATACGCCAGCAAGATTTTGCTGACAGGACCCTGATATAGCTGTCTCTTGTGAGGCTATGCCAGTGCCTGGCAAACACGGAAGTGGATGCACACAGTCAGCTATTGGATGAAACACAGGGCCCCCAATGGAGGAGCTAGAGAAAGTATCCAAGGAGCTGAAGGGGTCTGAAACTCTAAAGGTAGAACAATATGAACTAACCAGAACCCCCAGAGCTCGTGTCTCTAGCTGCATATGTAGCAGAAGTTGGCCTAGTCGGCCATCATTGGGAATAGAGGCTCCTAGTTCTTGCAAACTTTATTTGCTTCTAGTACAGGGGAACGCCAGGGCCAAGAAGTGGGAGTGGGTGGGGAGGGGAGTGGGGGTTGGGGGTGAAGGGTATGGGGGACTTTCGGGATAGCATTTGAAATGTAAATGAAGAAAATACCTAATAAAAAATTAGGAAAAAAAATCTCAAAGCATGTACTGTAATTACCCCACCCTCTTACACAGGGGGAAGCAGACACAGAGAAGCCAATGGCTTGCTCATTTGAGGTCATTCAGAAATAACTGGCAGAGTAAGCCTCTGAGTCCCCGTAGCTTGGACATAAGGCCAGATTCTTCAGCCTAAGAATGCTTTCTGCACAGTGGTGCATCTGCCGAGATAGAAACGTTAAAGGAGCAGTGTTTCAGGTATGTGCAGGTAGTGGGCAGAGACCAACCACAGCACTTTCTACTACCACTCACACTTCCCTACAGGCAACTGTGCCCTTTCCCTTCCATATCAGAGTGATTGTACTCTCCACTTTCCTGAAGGAGGAAAAATGAGGGAGTGACAACGATAGCCCAATAATTTAAGTATTTGGGATTACTTTCTGGATTCATTCTCTTTCTGACCCTGCCTCACTGTTGTGCCACACTGTCATCTATGCATGACATGATAGATGCTCTCTTAAGATTTTAGCAGAGGTTCTCTCTGCCTCTTTTTCTCTCTGTCTGAAACCTGTACAATACTGGGGCTATTTAAGTTCCACTATAATGGTGAGGAATGGTTCATGAGGACCAGAACCTCCCCAAGGATGAGGGATGTTACTGGTTGCTAGGAAAAAGACATTTTCCTCAGCAGTGTAGTTCCTTGTAAACTGCCCATCCTTCTGTAACCCTAAATAAAACCATTAGTTTCTCAAGCTAGACTTAGGTGGAACTGCATATTGGGTATGTTGTTGTTGCTCCATCTGGGGTGAATAGAAATTTGTCCATCTGAGGCAAAGTTCTCAGTTCCCTGACACAGATACTTAATCCACACCTGATAACCCTAAAAAGTAGTGTCTGTTATTATCACCCCCATTTACAGATGAACAAACTGAGGCTCCTAGAACCGAAGTTACCTGTTTATAATGTATTCACTGTCCTATAGCCAATAAGCAGCACAGCCACAATGTATAGGAAGCTTTGAGAACATACCAATAGTAATCAAGTTGCCAGCTTTGACTATACCCACCCCACCCCAGGATGGCTGAGGTGGTATAAACACTGGCAAAACTTAAGAAAGGTCTTGATGACATGGCCCCTGATTTTGTCCTTTGACAAATGTATTGGTTATTTCACTATTCACTGTGACCAAAAACTTGCTAAGAAACAACTGAAGTGAGGAGAGTTTATTTTGGCTTACAGTTTGAGTCAACAATCCTTCATGGCAGGGCTAAGAGGTATGGAGGAGTGTGAAGTGGCTAGTAACCCGTGACTGCAGCTAGGAAGCAGAGCTCTGCCAGGAACTGGGCTAAGCTATAAAGACTCTAGGCACCACCTCAGTGATCTACTTCCTCTAGCAATGCTTCATCTTGTGAAGGCTCTACAACCTTCCAAAATTGTGTCACAAACTAGAGACCACATGTTCAAGCACATGAGCCTGTAAGGAAC
Organism: Mus minutoides; assembly: GCA_902729485.2. Lineage (NCBI taxonomy): Eukaryota > Metazoa > Chordata > Mammalia > Rodentia > Muridae > Mus > Mus minutoides. The sequence continues at coordinate 179,910 of LR750321.1, read as the reverse complement.
ATTTCACACTCAAAACATGACAAGTGACTGTGGGTTTCTCCATCCTGGGCACTTAGTATTTTGTGCTTCATGTGCTTTGCAAGTGTGTAGTATCATGACTTGTTTTAGTCAATGACATATAAAGAAAAGTGCCAGGTTCTGAGCTATCCAAAGCAATTTCTGCAATGCTTTTCGGTCCCCGCAGTGTCCTACAGTGGCGTATAGTGAGTGTTACAGGCTCATGCACATGTGGGGTTCCTTGGAACCTTATGGGAGGTCTTTAGTTCATTAGGGTATGCATCTGAAGGACTGTGACTCCCACCAGTCCTTGCAGCTTTTCTGCTTTCTGCCTTGCTGGGGCCTTGAGCAGCTTGCTTTGCCACTTGTTCTCCACATGTTGTACACCAGGCCAGAAGCCCAAATCAATGAGGCTGCTGATTCTTGACCGGAACCTTTAGAACTGTGAAATAAATGAACTTATTTACTTTGTAAAGTTTATGGCCTTGGGCATTTCAGTATACTGATGTAAAACTAACATACCCTTCCTTGAAAAACTGCTGCAAAGTGAAAGGAATATATAAATGCTGTTTATCTAGTCTGGGATGACAGTAAAGAACTCCTTTTCAGAATACTGACATGCTTTATAACATAGAAGTCTTTCAAAAGAACTTAGAAGTGAAAGAGCCTAGGTGAGGCTACGCAAAAGGATGGTCTGAGCATCTCTCTTTTCAACCTCTAAAGATGGGGAAGAGAGAAAGGATGACAGGTGCAACACTTACCTTGGAAACTGGAAAGCAGGTGAGGAAACTGATGGTTATCCTACCTACAAAAACTGTGAAACCTAAGTGGGAAGATGGGAAGTACTGGTAACGAATACAGAAACCCATTAGGACCAGGCAACACAGGGTTTGCTCATAAGACCAGGTTAGGGCTGTAGGAAACCCTGTGATTCTCCGCTCTCTCTAGGCTGTCACTCTTCCAAGTGGCTGGAGGTTTATTCTGTAAACAGGGTAAATGGAAAAAGTTGCTGGCCTTGTGGACAGCAGGCCCACCTGAGAATGAAGGAGGGAGATTCCAAGCTCCATGCAGGGTCGGCATGCATCATGCTGACTGCCAGATCCAGTCTCTTCCCCATATAGCTGCTAGATTGTGGCAGCCTGGCCTTCACCCCCAATCAGAAAGTGAGAAGACTTTTCTCAGGGGACCTGACCAAGTCCCAGAGAAAGAAGGAAAGATGTTGACATTTGGCATTCTTCAGCATGCAAGGTAAGACAAACTATTTGTGTGCTAATCATGGTAGCACATTACTCCCAGCATTCAGAGGCAGAGACTAAATGACTCGGAGTTCAAGATCATCCTTAGGTACACAGCCAGTTCCAGGTCAGCCTGGGCTTTCATGGGCTCTTACCTCAACCAACCAATGAACCAATGAACCAACCAAAATGAAGATGTAAAATAGACAACATTGTTGAGTGGTGTGTGTGTGTGTGTGTGTGTGTGTGTGCAAGTTGGGGCAGGTTATAGTTAATGGAGTTTTAATCAACCTCAAAGAACAATAATATTGGGTTGTCATTTACAGGGACATGGATGAGCCTGGAGATCATATTAAGCAAGTCAGACTGAAATTGAAAAATACTATATTTTTCTCTCATATGTACAGCCAAAAAATATACATATTGAAAAATCAAGGAGGGTTATTAGGAAAGAGGATGTGGAGTATAGCAGGGGAAGGAGGGAAGAGGGTGATGTGAGGTTGGGGACTAAGGTCCACCAAGTACATAGTACACTTGAATGGAAATCTTGTGAATTTATAGCTTTGTGTACTAGATATATAAAATATATATATATTTTTTTAAATACAGAAATGCAAACTTACATGTACATGTACAGCTCTATGCTACCTGATGCAAAAGTCATACTAATGAAAAGGTCTGTTTAAATTCAATTACTTAAAAACTCCAGTTTTGAGCTAGGGGAATGGCACAGTTGGTAAAGTAACTGCCACTCCAGTATAGGGACCTACGCTTAGATGCCTAGATTCCACATAAAAAGCTAGTGGGAGGTGGGGGCAGAGACAGGTAGATCCTGAAGCTAATTGGCTAGGTAGCCAGACTAGTCAAATTAGTGAACTTCAAGTTCAGTGAGAGTCTTTGTCTCAAAATTTAGAGGGGTTAGGGTTGGGTAGCAAGATGCCTCAGCAGTTAAAAGTGATTACAACCAAGCCAGAGGATGAGGGTTCAATCTTTAGGACCTATATGGCAGAGGGAAAGAACTGATTACTGAAAATTGTCTTCTGACCTCTGCATGCAAACTGTGGCATGGGTATACCTGCACACCCATCCCCCACAAACAAATAAGTATATTTAAAAACCATTGCAAAGTAATCAAGGTCAACCTCAGGTGCCTATGTGTACTCCACCCCCACAACCAAAGAACAATAATAAAAACAAACAAAAACCCCAAACCAATCAACCAGCCAACCAGCCAACCAACCACAAACCCAGCTCCTCAACCATGTTGAGACATTTCAAATGATCAAGAGTATATGAGGCCAATGGCTACTATGCTAGATAGCAGAACTAGAACCAACCATTACGAGGTTGGGAACATGGCTCAGTGTGAGAACACCTGATTAGAATCCTCCAGTGAGGGATTGGGAGCATGACTCAGTGGCAGAGTGCTTGCCCAGCATGTAGTAGGCCTTGAGTTCTATTCCCAGGACTGCAAAAATAAACAACAGATAGTTAATAGTACATTACAATTTCTGCATGTCTCTAGCTTCTTCTGCTTTACAATACTTTGAACTCCATCACATTATATAACAGTTTCCTGTGTGCTGAGTTCAGGGGCATACCCCGGGACCATTCATTAAACAATGGACTTGTTTATGCACTTTCCATTTGTATAGTCCAAGTTGAAAAATATTCATTTCATTTTCCCCTCACTTGGGTTCTCTTCTTCCTAGTACTTAACTGACATCTTATCTGCGCGTTTTTCTTTGTTTGTTTGTTTCTGCCACTAGAACTTCTACAAGGGAGCCAAGAGCCATTCGTGCTTATTTAATTTTCAGTCCATTAAAATAAACTCACTCTTATTGTACCGGTTACATTTCAAGTGTTACTCATCCACACATGTCTGGAGTTCCCATACAATAAGTCTGTATAGGATAGAAAGCTGTTGTTTGACAGTCCATACTAAAGAATGTTCTGTGGCTGCACCTTCAGCACCCTAGTAGGTGCTTTCTGAATAAATGAATGATGTGTGGTGAAAGAATGAATGAACAACCCATGAAGTTGGTCAATGTGGTTCTCCCCACCCAGTGCTACCTGTGAGACCCTACCTTGGCCTCCGGATCTGTGCGGAAGAGCCCCTCAAGCACTTGCAGGGCATCTAGGACCCCGTGATCTGGGCCCTTACAATGGGTCAGCAGGCGGCGCACATCAGCAGGGGCCACAAACTGCTTGGAGATCTGGTTGGTGATGCGGACCGGCAGGCAGGAATTGGCCAGCAAGTGGCCTGGGCGGAAGTGGTAGGCGAATTCACGTGGGCAGGCTGGGTGTGAGTGGGTCAGCTGGCACTCAGTCACCACGAGTCGATCCCGCAAAGGGCTCAGCTTGACAGTGATGAAGGCAGGGCAGCTGGGCTGGGGAGGCCTGCAGGGGGAACCACCAGCGCCTCTGTCACAACCTTTTGTGCAATCTCAGTTTTCTGTTTTCTCTTTTTCCCTCCCCCTTCCCTCTCCTCTTACTAAGTTTCAAGGATAGAGGAATGGAGAGGGTTAAGAATACACGTTTCTGCATTTCATGTCTGTATGGTAAAAGGGAATTAATAACAAACTTGTCTCATAGGATCCTTGTAAAGATGAAAAATAATTGGTATGCTTAAAACCCTCAAGACTGAAAGAACATCTGCAACATAGCAAACACTACACACTGGTATAGTCTTCACACACACACCTAACTCTGTCCCCAAATGACCACAAAACTTTGTTATATCACTACCAGAAATTTTTAGCAACAAAATAATTCAGGGGCTGGCAAGATGGCTCGGTGGGTAGAGACACTTTCCACCAAGCCTGAAGAGCTGAGTTGGATCCTTGAAACCCACATGTTGGAAGGAGAGGACACGACTCCTGCAAATTGTTCTCTGATTGCTACACATACATGTGAGCACACACACATACAGCCATACATAAAATAAGTAAATATGTAACAAAATCATATAAACACTTCAGATTGTCTTGTATCTGCTTTTGGTTTCACAATACCATCTCCACAGATGAGGCCTTAATGATGTCTCCCTTCCCTCTGTCCTCAGAGACAATCACAACCTGTAATTACGTATTTTGCCTTACTATGTTTTCAAAGCCACAAGCCATGGATAGTATATTTCTGCTTCCAAACTTTGTATATCCAGGTACTACTCTGGCTAGAGGTAGGAAAGTCACTTGAGTCCCAGAGTTCTAGAGTAGACTGGGCAGTACAGCTAGACCCCTTCTTAAAAAAAAAAAAAAAAGGAAAAAAAAACCTTCAAGATTAATGGGAATAGTGTTCATCAAGATATACATCACCTGTCATGGATGTGTCAAAGGCACTTTGGAGCCCTATACTATTTGACCCTCATCAAATGTGACTGCCTGCATATGGGTATTAAAAGACACTGACTGGCATGCACACAACAGGACTATGTATACCAGCCAGAACCTGAAACCAAGCCACAGGTTGGGAAAAGAGGCTTTGGTACACTCTAAAGAAATGTAACACTAAACAACACTAAGAACAAACTAACCACTACCATCTCCAATGTGGATATACCTCATCAAAGCCAGAAAGAGAAGAGCAATCCATTGTGGGATTCCCATCTACATTAAATTCAGTGGAAGACAAAGTTCCCCTTTACTAGACTAGATAGTAGTGGCTGTTGAGTGGTTTACCCTAGACAGGAAGATGTGGGGTTGAGCATTAGATTTTGTTTATTTGTATTTTGAGACAGGGTTTCTCTGGGTAGCCTTGGTTGTCCCAGAACTCTTTTTGTAGACCAGGCTGGCCTCTGATTCACAGGAGTTATAGTTTTTTTTTTTTACACATGTATTTTATTTGGGGCAGCGTTATCATGCTTAATATGCATAGTGGATATATTTCCCTATATGTGTTACACTCTAGAAAAAAATTCCTTTGCTTTGTAGTAGTAGTACAGTGGGAAAATTGATATGCCCTCACAACTGTCCATATCCTAGTCATAACTATATGTTTCACCTAAAGTTGTTCAAGGAACTTTTCAGATGTGATTAAACTAAGTATATTGAGATGGGACACTTCTGGATTATAGTGGCAGCAAAGGGGTTGGTATCATTACCAGGATCTTTATATGGGAGAGAAAAGATTCAGAGAAGGAAGCAAAGCACTTGTGTGGCTTGTGTAGGCTCTAGAAGCTAAAAGTGTAGAGTATACTTGTTCCTGCACTTCCAGGAGGATCAGAAATTCAAAGTCATCCTCAAAGTTATTCTAGTCTACAAGAGACCCTGACTCAAAAAAAACAAAAACAAAAACAACCAACCAACCAACCAAAAACCCAAAAGGCTTAAGCCACCATCTTTGCAGTAGGTGGTTACAAAACAAGAGACAATGACAATGGGCACCCCATGCTTCTTTTGAAGACTGTAGATTTTTCCCAGGCTTTTCATTTGTTATTGCTGCATTCCATGACCCTGACATCTATCTGTTAAATGATTTCCCTGCTGTTTACTCAGCCCACTCTCTTAGATAACACTCTGCATGAGTGAGCTTGGAACAGTGGTTCTCAAACTGCAGAGTACAGCCTGGTGCATGAAATCAATTCTCAGTTATAATCATTGTAAACAATCAATGAGAAAAGGAAATACAAATCAGTATTTGGGTTTGATCCCAGTATCTTAGAAAACACACATAGTATTTTCATAAGATACTAATTAAATTGACATCTTGAAATATGGTTTAGTGGTATTTCTCTATGGAGTGGTGATAACAGCATTTCTTCCCCACTAGCAGGAGGTTTTACCTATAGAATAGAGGTTGGCAAACATTTTCTGTTAAGTGTGAGAAAGTAGATATACTGCAAACAGATATATGCAAATACACACAAGTGTATGCAAATGAATGGTGTGGCTGTGTTTCAATAAAACTTTATAAAAATAAATTTCAGGTTGGATGGAGTCCAAAAGCTTCATAGCTTGATGGCCCTTGTTTGTAACTTACAGAGCCTACTATGTAGTTAGGAAGTCATGGATCATTCTTTAGTGGTCTAGAAAACTGTCAATAGTGGATTCTACCACAAATGGTCTTCTCTTGTCTCCAAACCACTGCTGAGACAGGTGATTGTCCTCAGGATAAATAGCATGATGAAAAGTTTCCACGAGGTATCTCTTTTCTCTGACATGCAAACTCAAGAACCCCACATATTAAAAAGAAAAAAAATCTAAATAATTTGTGACTTTCCCCCTTATTTAAAAATAGTAAAATATAAAGGTAGAAAAGTAATCTATTTTGGTGTTTGAAACAGAATCATGCAGTGCAACCCAGGATGGCCTTAAGCTTACAATCTCTGTGACTCAATGCTGGGATCAGAAAATTCTTACGTACATAAATTGTAATAAGTAAAAAACATATAGGCCCACAGTGGTATCAGGTCAAAGCAACATGCAGCCATATTTGAGCCACCAAAAATGGCACATTCCAGAGATTCCATGCACTCTATTTTCTAAGGAGAATTCATAGACACTTGTTAGAGTATGATCTGGTCACTTTGACACAGGACGGTTTCTGCTCCTAAGTCAGATCTTATAATTCAGGGGATGCCATCGTGTCTGTGAAGCCATCCATCTTGCCAGAAAGCACATGTCCTCTGTGGGGTCCTGGAATCTCACATGACAAAATATGGATGACTCAAGGTGCCATTTTTAGCAGTTGCTTCCCTGCACATAGGGGCGGGTAATGCTAGTGCCCCTAAATGCAAACTCCATGTGGACAGGAATTACTCATTTTACCTGTTACCTGGCCCTCAAAGAAGCTCAACAATAATATACAGTAGTTCTCCACACCCACTGGTTTTATCTGTAAACCCATCAAGAATCAAAGTTATTTAGCAAAAACAAAAACAGAGAAACAAAAGAAAAAAACCAAACCATCTATACTGACTACAATATATACACACTTTCTTTGTCATGTTCCCCAGCAGTACAACAGGGTTAAGCACTTGCAAGCAGTAGGTATTACAAGCCATGAAGAGGTACTTAAATTTCACAGGAAGATATGCATGGGCTATATGTAAATGCTACACCCTTTGAGCACCTGTGGACTCTGGTGCTCTGGAATCAATGCACATATACCAAAGACAAGTATATACTGAGTGAATCATTGGATCCCACCTAAACAACTGGCAACACATTCAGCATCCCTTCTCATTTCATCAAAACCACCCATCACCATGGCCTGCCTGTCATGTTTTTGAAATCTCAGGATCATCCATGTTTTTTCTATCTTTACAGCCACCAGCATTCTTTCATCTGCCTTTTGCCTTTTATATTCATTTGACTTACTCTTCCTTCAGACCATATCACCTGCATCGTTTCCTTAATGAAGTCAGTCCTTTCTAATGAATTCCAGGCTAGGGTAGATCTCAACACATACTGAGGTGAGAGTGTGAAGGATGTCTGTGTGTATCCTATGTTCTCCACTCCATCTCAAGACATATTCACTGCTCATATGAAATGTTTTGAACAACTTTCTTGACTGGACCAATGGGCTGATTCCCAGAACTGTTTGGCACTGGAACACTTAATTCCTATACTGACAATTCATGACTGAAATTCAGATGGGTGAGGTAGGGTAGGTTAAAGATCAAAAGCCTGACATTTGTAATCAAGACTGTGGGGTCCAAGTCTTGATTTTCCTGCAGCAGCTGGGAACTGTGTATGTGGGTCATTTAACTACCCTGTGCCTTGGTTTTCTCACCTGGAAACTGGGGCTGAAATATTGCTATTCTTCCAGGCTTGATGAACAGATTCAATGATGTAACAGTGGTTAGAGGGGTGAGAAAACATTTAACAAATGATAGTCAATATTCCCAAAACATTCTTCTAAAGGGATGTGGTTTTCATCTGTTTGGTGTTCCCCTCATGTTTATTGTTAAATAAAAACAAATAAAAAGATTGTGTTAGAGTGAGTATGGAGCTTATAAGATAATTTGTGTGACTCACTTGCTTCCTTCTACCATCTGGATCCCTGGGATCAAACTGAGGTGGTCAGGCTTGGTGACAAGCACCTTTACTCACTGAGCCATCTTACTGGCTTGACATAATTGTTCTTCATCTTGCAGATTTTAAAGACTTTGTGTTTTTGAAGGCTGGGGTATGTTGGGAAGTGTTAAGGAATATTATTCTACAGAGAAAAATGGTAGGAGAAATGCCACTAGTGTTGGAGACTTAGAGGTGTATAGAGAGCAACTTGAGGCTACTGAATCTCTGGAAAGTGGGTTACTTCAAATACTCCCCAGATACTCACCTCCTCCTTGCCTCTCAACCCTGTCCTCTAGACCATGCTAGCATGGGTAAGACTTTCCTGAATCAGCCCTGACTCTGATTACAGCCTTTTGGAAATCCTCAGTATCCCAAGGATGAAGCCCCAGTCCTCAGCCTTGCCAGATCCCGGTTTTGACACATTCTCTGCTGCAGACTTTAAGCCATGCCTGTCCCTGGATTGTGGCATCAGAGAGGCTCTGCTTTGTGCAACTAGGTAAGGCAGGTGCAAGAGCTTAGAAATAATGAGTTCAAGTCACTGTCCCCAAACTGGCCACCAACCCCCTACCACAGAGCTTTCCACCAAGGAACCAATCTGTCTGTCTACTGGGTCATCAGGCATTTAGGGGCATTGTTCTCATTTCACAGAACCCCTCAATGGTTCTTCCTGGCACAAATGTCCCAGAACATCTGGGACAGCAACTACAGATAGTAAACACCATGGTTTGTGTGTGTGTGTGTGTGTGTGTAAAACTGTCCATGCATAAATATATAAAAAAAAACTTTCCAAGGACCTGTTTACTGGTCATCTCTTCTAGATCTTCCCGTAAGATTTCAAGTACAAGATAGCTCAGTGGGTAAAGATGCTTGCTGATAAGAGGCTGAGTTGGATCTCTGGTACCCACATGGAGGAAGGACAGAATGTACTCCCTCCAGTTGTTCTCTGACCTCCACACCTAGACTGTGACATGCTCCTCTTTCCCCACAAAACAAATACATGTTAAAAAAAAATTTAAGTAGAGTGGACCACTTTCCTTTTCTCCACCTCCCATCTTCACCCCCAACTTGATTCTCACTACTGTATGTGGCTATTTGAAATTTCTTTCTTCCTCTGTCTATGCTGTGCTTGCTCCTCCCTTCTTTCCATTCTTTTAGTCTTTTATTCTGTTGTCTCTTAGATTAGATTTTCAGTGGTTCAAGAGCTGGGATAATCAACTGTGGTTTCAAAACATCCAGCAAGCACACAAGAGGTACTCAATAAATGGTTGTTAAATGTTGAATTGTGTCCTGCTAGTAAAGGCAGATTCTGGATCAGGCCTGTCTCTTTGGCAAGTCTCTAGACAGTTGTGTGAGGACACATGCTTGCAGTTGTTGCTCTGTGTTAGACCTCTGAAGCTCCACTTCTATAATAACGAACAAGAAAGAACCAGAGCATACCCTCACAACAAATGTTGATATACTTTGGGTAAGAACAGCTATGAAGTGCTTACTCCAGGTTGGATGACCTTCCAAATAATTAATAGGTACTAATTCATTTATTCAAAACCTATGACACAGATACTTCTGTATTGCTTGTTTCCCAAATGTGCAAACTGAGGCCCAGGAAGGTGATGTTATCTCCTCCATGACTGTAATTAGAGATAGACACCAGTCCTGAGTCTGCGCCCCTACTTTGGTAACAACTATTACTTAACTGACTGCCCTGGATGCCAGACATGGGAAAAATGCTTTTTTATGCATGCTCATATATCCTCACAGTGGTCCTCAGAAGCAAGTATACATGTGACAGCCCCATTTCAGGGATGTGAAAGCTGAGGTTTGAGGTATGAAACCCATTGCCCAATGGTATCCTACTCCAGTATGCGGTAGGGCTGGAATCTGGCAGCCCAAAGGCATAGCCTGTATTCTTAAGTACTCTGCTCTTATCCATAGCTTCAAACTAAAGTTCTCGAGCTCAGACATACACAGGAACCACCAGAGAGGCAGGACAGAACAGTGGAGCTCTGAGCATGATGCAGTAAATAGTAGAATAAGGCAGAAACAGGAACTCTTAAAGGAATTCCAGCAGCTGACCATTTGTTATATAGAAGCATGGTTTTGTCTTGTCCTATATTCCTTAGGACTTCCTTAGTCCTAAGTGACTCTCTTTGACTATCTACCAACACTTTGGTGGTACTACCCATTGGCCCGGAACTACCTATAAACTTACTCTTAACACGAATCTTCTGGTCAAACAGAAAGTTTCAGATGGGTAGATTTTAGTCTAAAATATCCCCAGCTCCCAGAACAGGATCTGGTTCTACACTGAATAGAGATATCTTCCTTTCTTATGGCTTTCCTCACAGTTCAGTCTTCCAGGCTGCTATTTGTAGGTGTGTAAAGCCTGGCCAACCAACTTCTCTAGCTGGCTCTGGTATTTGGGGGGCAATCAATTCTCCCCTGTCTTTTGCCTTGTTTCAGTATGCCTCTCATTCTCTACAATGGCCTCTACTAAACCCTGTATATCAAGTCTGAGTTGTTTTGTATTGAGTGTTATTTATTTCCTGGCTCAGTCTCCATATCAGTAAGTATCCTTCCTTGAATCTGTCCTGCCTGGCTTTTCTGTTCTTGGCAGAGTCAGTGGGCTTCTCTCCCTGGTATTAAACCTGTGGGTAGGAAGCTCTGTCTGGCTCACCCCTTTCTCCCCTCCCCCTGTAGGGTCACAGCTCAGGCTCACGCACCACGCTGTGGACTTGTTGGGCATGCGCACATCCTTGCACACCAGCAGCACGTAGCTGTACTTGAGCACGTGGATAAGCCTGTAGAGTGGGGGCGTGTTGGCCCAGGGGCTTCGTGCCACACGAGTGGAGCTCTTCACGGAGAAGACTACCAGCCGCTGCTGGCACCACTTGTCGAAGAAGCGGCTGAACTCAGCCCAAGAGAAGAAAGTTCGATCCAATAGTTCCTGTTCCTCCTTCTGGACGGCTGTGCTTGGTGAGGACTCTGTCAGCTCCATCCTGGGACCCTGAGTAGAAGTGGGGAGAACAGCTGGACATCAGATGCATCTCCACCTGGGTTACCACAATTTCATTATCAGACTGTCTTATCAGCTACTGGTATCTCAGGTATGTCTCAGACAAATTAAAGTGGTTTTATTGTTTGCTTTCCAGATAGGAATCTCCATCCCATTTTTTTTGTGGTTCACCTGTTGCCGTCCCAGATTCAGTTGGCATTTACTTAATTTCAATCCTAGGTCCAGTTGCCTTAGATGTGACCTCTAGGTATAAATGGAATCAGTTCTACATATTTTGCCTTCAGCTCAGCTGTGAACATCTTTGCAAATGTATCCCCAGCTTCTTGCTAAGATTTCTCCTTTTTCCAGATGTGTGTCCTATGCCTGGTGATAATATCTAGTAGTCCCATTCATCTGGAGCTTCCTTTTCCCACAAGTCTACATTTGCGTGTAACTCATATCTACTCTCATAGCTAGGCATGAATCTCTCATCCCAGTCATAATCCTCACACAACTTTCTTCTCCCTAGGTGTGTCAGATGTGCAGCTGTTGCCCCTCAGATATGACCGCCTTGAATTGCTACTTTGATCTGTGGTTTATGCTTCCCAGAGATGCTCTTATCTCCAGATGTGCTGCCCATGTTCAGTCAGGGATCATTCACCTACAGGGGTGTGGCCCACTTGTGGCAAATTCAACTCAGAAGTGTCACCAATAGTCATCTTTGGTCCATACTCCTCCTAAGACTTATTCTCCTCCTAGGCCAAGTTGCAGCCCCCTCTTCCCAGAAATAGCTACTATTCTCAATATGTATCTTCGTTTTGGACATGGCCCCTTGTCCTCAGATGGGCTTCTTCACTACTAATGCTCCCCCTGCCCCCCACATCCCGCTGAGCCTCTTCTCTCTTGCACAGCCCCTTTTATCCAGTTCCCACCTCTCGAGACTCTCTCAACCCGTCTCTCCGCTGCTCCTCCCGGCCTGACCATCCCACATAGCGGTGCTTCTCCACTCCTAAAGCTGTGCACCCTTCCGGCCCCCTCCCCCTCAACTCACCTACCCAACCCAAAGAGGCGTCCACCTCCCACAATGCCCCGCGCCCAAGCCCAGCCCGGCCCTTGCTCCCGGGATGCCCCGCGCGCTATCCCGCCTTTCTTCCCCCAGTGCCTGACAAGGTGGCTTTCCACCAACCCTTCTCCTCTCCCCGACTGTCACCCTTACGACCTCGCAGGCTCACCTGCTCATCCACAGGGAAGACAGGCTTGGGGCCGCTTCCCAGCATGCTGTGCGGGACAGCGCCCCTCCTCTCCCTGCTCTGTCCCATTTCTAGTCTGCCTCACGCTCTAGAGACTACAACTCCCAGCAGCCTCCGGGAGATAGTTGCGGCACGCGCTACTCACAGGCCCCGCCCTCGCCCGTCTCCGGCTCCGCCCCTTCCCGCCAAAGTGCGCGCGAAATCTGTGTGGCGCGAATTTGGGGCTTTCGGGTTTGCGTCTCTGAGCGAGCGAGTGTGGCGGCGTCCGGCAAAGTGATTTGGAGAGGCAAGTGGGGTCGTAGGCACGGGGTTGGGGCTGGGGTCGGCGAGCGTGCCGAGCGCTTGTCGCCGGGCTCCGGGTACGGCCCGCGGGACTGGAATCGGGACGTCGCGGCGACCGAGGGCGCAGGAGAGAGGGCAGCAAGAAGCCGTGTACTGGGAGAGCCACTGGCTGACTGGCTGACTGGTTGACCAAGGCCGCAGCAGGCTGGAAGTTTCGGGGTCTGCGGAGGACTGGTGGCGGCCTGGAAGGGCGTGACTAGGGAGAAAGGCTGGCGGTGGGCGTGGCCATCCGAATTATTGGCGCCAAGAGAAGAGGGGCTGCCTGAGGCTGGGGCTGGAAGGAAGGCTTAAGAGTGTGGTGTTTCACCCTGGACGCCTGCTGTCAATCGGTGTGGGATGCTTGGTGTTATGGGAAGTTTGTAATGAAAGCAAGGTGACGTCATTGGTCAGCTAGTGGTCCGATTTGAAGACTAGAGAAGCTTGGCGCGATGAGTGTCTGGAGCCAGGGAAAAGGTGAACTTGGCTGCCAGGAGGGGCATGGATGGGATAAGACTGGAGATCTGAAAACACGTAGGGGAGGGTCAGGTCTTACATACATACATACATACATAGTGTGTATGGGGTTGAGGAGGCAGATAACCTTGAACAGGGAAGACAGAGGGAAGTTGTGGTAGAGTGTTTGCCTATCAGCAACAGACCCTGCCTGGGTTCTATCTTCAGTAATATAAAGGGGGAGGGGGCAGATAACGAAACTTAACTCTCAATAAAAATGTGAAAAAAAAATCTAAATGTCCTCAGTAAAAATTTCACATTATATGGAGAACAGTCACCATTAAGATAGATTTCCCATTTTCTGATTTGAAAATTTTTTGCCTTATTAATAATTTTTTAATCTTATTTTTGATTTATTTATTTAATGTTTGTGAATACATGGTTGCTCCCTTCAGACACACCAGAAGAGGGCATTGTTTCCCATTGCAGATGGTTGTGATGAGCCACCATGTGGTTGCTGGAAATGAACTCAGAACTTCTGGAAGAGCAAGTTAGCTCTTAACTGCTGAGCCATTTCTTCAGCCTCTGCCTTAATAAATCTTAACCAAGTTCCACATTGTTTTTTAAAATTGGGTGTGTTTCCCGAAGAAAAAAAATGCATGTTTTTTATTGTAAAGCTGTGTGTGTGTATGTGTATTGTGTATGTAATATATTTATTTGGTAATGCACATGAGTATATGAGAATCCAGGCCCATGTATGCAAATACCACTCTCTGCCTTATTGTCTTCAAATAGGGTCTCTCACTGACCCTGAAGCTCAATCATTGTTCTGGCTAGTTTGGCCCACTGGCCAATGAGCTTCTGGGATCTGCCTTTATCCACCTGTATCTACCCCATAATGCTGGGTTTACAGGCATGTACAACCATGCCTGCCTGACATCATCATCATCATTATTATTATTATTATTTTAACAAAGGTGCTGGGGATTCAAACTCCTCTCTCTCTCTCTCTCTCTCTCTCTCTCTCTCTCTCTTTTAACAGCAAGCACTCTTACCCACTGAGCCATCTCTGCAGTCCCTGATTACACTTCTTCTTTTATTTCCTTAAGAGTTGTGTTTCCCTTTCCCCCAAGTCTTAGTCTCTGGTACAGCCAATATTCTTAGCTGGGATTTCTTTTTCAGGTACAACTGATGAGAAAAAAAGAGCAAGAGAGGAAAGGAGAGACTTCGGCTGCCAACATGCAGAGAAGCATTATGTAAGGCCCCTGCCATGCTTAAGGCACTTTGTGTTGTGATGTTTCCTGGGAAAATGAGAACTAACATTCACGCTAGATAAGGGCATTGATGACACAAGCCAAAGAAGTGATTTCACCAAAATTTAGCTTAGTAAAACAGTGAGTTATACTTATAGGAAAGCTGATTCCTCAGAGGCAACTATATCATTCCTAAGCCCATTTCAGCATGGGTGATGACTTCTGAAAGCTACATCCCTGGAGCTGTCTGCTCAACCTGCAGGCAATTCCACTGAAGAGTCCCCTTACCCTCAGCAATTGCTGAACTACTTATGTAAACCTTGGGGAGGGGCTGGTGAGTCTTACAACTTTCTGAGCCTCTTCAGTGTTTTGAGCTTCCTGATTCTTGCCATCCCTCCTCCTTGTAAGAGGGAGTGTCCACATAATTCATTCTCTAAAACCCTGGGTTTTCTGCTTCATAGGTGCCTTTTCTGAGAAGACCTTGAGGGAGTCCAGAAGTTGAAATTTCCTAGAGTTGAGTAGTCTGGAAGATGTGAACTGGGACATAGGAGAAATTAATTAATTAATTGCAGGGTATGGATCCCTAGTGCAGTAGTTTTCAGTCATCAGTTTTGCCCCCCTGGAAATGTGGCAATGATTGGAGACATTTTTGGTTCTGACAATTTAGGGGTTCTGCAATCTGCTTTTGATATCTAGTGGACAGAAGTTAGACATGCACTAAACCTCTCTCAGTGCACAGGACAGCCTCAGTGCTAGTTCAGAGTCTGTGTACTAATGGAATGTTTCATGTTTAAGAACGTGAAAGAGGAAGGAACTTGGTTTCCATAGTTGCAGGCTTGGTTAGATCCATCTACCAAAATGTTGTCTGGTCTGTCTCTGTGGTCAGCTCTGTTACCTTTGATGTTACTCTCAGTCTGGCTCTCCCAAGATTAGCAATCCCAGAATCCCAGGGTACCTCTCTCTCTTTTTTGGGGGGGAGGGATTCAAAACAGGGTTTCTCTGTATAGCCCTGGCTGTCCTGGAACTCACTCTGTAGACCAGGCTGGCCTCAAACTCAGAAATCCGCCTGCCTCTGCCTCCCGAGTGCTGGGATTAAAGGTGTGCACCACCGTGCCTGGCTCTTATATTTTTTATTTATTTTTATTTTTCTCTAATATTCTCTCATATATTACATCCTGACTGAATATTCTCCCCCCCCCCCTTTACTCCTTCCAGCCTCTCCTCTCAATTTACTCCTCTTCCATTTTCTTTCAGAAAAAGGGCAAGCCTCCCAGGGTTATTAACCAAATTGGCATAACAAGTTACAATAAGTCTAGGCACAAACCCTCATATCAAGGTTGGATAAAGTAAACTACTAGGATGAAAAGGGTTCCAAGAGCAGGCAAAAGAGAGATACCATATTCCACTTTTAGGAGTCCTACAAGAATACCAAGCTACACAACCATAACCTATATACAGAGGACCTAGCTCAGAACCATACAGTCTGTAATTGTGGCTTCAGTTTCTATGAGCCCCTATGAGCTCTGCTTGGTTGATTCTGTGGGCTGTGTTTTCCTGGTGTCATTTACCGTTATGGCTCCTACAGTTCTTCCTCCCCGTCTTCTGTGGGGTTCTCCTGGCTCCACCTAATGTTTGGCTGTGGGTCTCTGCATCTGCTCCTGCTAGATGAAGCCTCTGATGACAATTGGGCTAGGCATAAATCTGTGAGTATAGCAGAATATGATTATGAATCATTTCGTTGACATTTTCCCCTGCCAGTCGTGTTCAGTTCTAACCTGGGTCTCTGGGCTGTCCAGTCTATGGTTCCTGGCCATCCTTCTCTCTTCTTTCTGACCGAGAGCTATTTATACACAAATTTTGGCTTGTGACAATGATGGTGGCTATAGGCGTGCAGTGCATTGTACTAATTTTTAAGGCTTGGGTTATGTGTCCATGTATCATAGGTATAAGTGTTGGTCACTCATGTACTAAGAGAAAGAAGGATGTATCAGATTAAGGAGGGAAGAGATACTAGTAGACTCAGACCTTATCATCCACCCTACTAGATACCTGGGAAGCACAAATCCCCAGGCACTCATGTGATGGGAAACTGAGTATGGCCTGTCCTGAGATAACAACTCTTTGTTTATATGCTTTTTGTTCTCTTTCTTTTCTTGCCTTTTACCCCCCCCCGCCCCATCTTGCCCCCAAGAGTCCAGAATAGAATAAAACTCAGGGTCTTGGCCCATGCTAGGGGAGCCCTCTACCACTGAACTACTAAGTCCCTACCATTGTCCCCCCACTTCTAAAAGTTATACAAAGGTAGAGGAATATGCATGGCTGGGGATGGTGCTTGGTGCCTGGAGCTTCATGTGCTGTCCAGGTGTGCAGAGCATCAGTGCTATTAATGACTTGACCCCTTGTGCTCCTCCAGGTCATTTTTTCAACCCACAAAAGAAGGTAAAGCGAAGAAGCCAGAGGAGACACCCAGCAGCATCAGAGAGAAGAAACCCCCTCCAAAGTATGTAAGGGACTAGGACAGCATATGCCTTTTGTCTGCATGTGTTAAAAACCTACTTCAGATGTATCAGGCTTCAAAATGATATTTAATTTAGATAGCTGACAGCCAACAGAATTCTTGTCAGGGTTCTGTTTGCACAGCTTCCTCAGGAGTAAGAAGGTACCTAATATCCAATAGGCTTTCTGCATTGGGTCAGTGAGTAAACAGATGTGCCTTTTTGTTTTTTGTTTTTTTCAAGACAGGGTTTCTTTGTGTGGCCTGGCTATCCTGCAACTCAATCTGTAGAAGAGGCTGGTCTCAAATTCAGAGACCCACTTGCCTTTGCCTCCCTATGCTGGGATTAAAGGCCTGTGCTACCACTGCCCGGCCAGATGTGCCATTTGTAACACTACTTACTGCAGGAAGGCACTCTGCACATGTAGGAGTCAAGCTATAAATGTTGAAGTAGGTCACTGTGCAAGTGCACATTGCTCTGTGCTAGTGCATAATAATGTTTCTTACCTGTGATTTACTTAGGTCATGCTATATATATGTTATTGTTCATCAGCTTGCTTTTGTTAACATTATAGCACAGAGAATTTTTTTTTTTTCTGTTAAGGAACACAGGAGCACAGTTCTTTTACTTTTTATGTTGTATTCCTTTCTATGGCTATCCTAAAGAAATTATTTGGCATTTAATTTATGAGAATATTTAGGTTGTTAACTTTTTGTGGGTGTTAAAGTTCTATACTAATATATTTAAATATGCTTTTACTTTTAATTACATATAAGTGTAATTATGTGTGTAGGTATTTTTGTTTGTCTGACATTGGTCTCTATATGAAGAATTATTCATGGTAATTGTAAAAACATTAACTCAGATAACTAAGAAGAAATTTGACCTTGGGGCTAGAGAGATGGTATAGTAGTTAAGAATATAAACTGCTGTTTCAGAGGAAAACAATTTGCTTCTCAGCACCCATGTCAGGTGGCTCACAGTTAACCTGTAACTCCAGTTCCAGAGTATCTGATACCTCTGGCTTCTTGGAACACCTATGTCCATTTGCACCTATTCGCACATAGATATACACATACACATAATTAGTAGTATTAGTAGTAATAATAAATCTAGAGACTTCAGAGATGGCTTGGCAGTTAAGAGCATTTACTTCTCTTCCAGAGTACCTAGGTTCAGTTCACAAATACTCAGGTGGTGGTTACAACCACCTGTAACTCCAGTTCCAGGGGCATCTGATGCCGCCTTCTGGCTTCTGCAGACACTAAGCATTCATGTGGTACATAGATATATATGTAAGCACCATACACATGAAAATAAATGGATTTATGTTGTTAGATCTAAGATTTCTTGAACTTTTTAAATTAATCCTTCCCAGAGGAAGCACTGTGACCAATTTGCAGTGCTCTAGCAAACACATTTATTTTATCTAGCAGGCACATTAGATTTTATCTAGCAACACATTAGATGCGTAATATATCTGAGGACAGGACTGGGTAAGTGTCTATCATACTAGAGCACAGGGTCTGCCCGTTTGACACTATTAGAGCTCCAGTGGCTAGAACAATGCCTGACATGCAATCCATACTCATTCACAAACACCTTTAGCTTACTTTTAAATAACAAAAGTGAGACTATTATATATGTAAATAGCTTGTATATGTTGTATGTTCACGGTATTGTGCACATGCATTTACTCAGAAAACAGCTGTCAAGTATTTTCTATGTGTCAGCCAGAGCTCAAGACACTGGGTTTTGAGGTGAACCTAGTGGATGGCTGTTCTTCTACTCTTTCTGTGGTGCTGAGCATGAACCTGCTTCCCTCTTTGTAAGAGTAGTATAGGATGAGTGCCTGAGACCAGGAAGTAAGGAGTTGCTAATCCTCATGATGGCCTCTGTTCAGACCATGAGCTTACTGAGGACACTCAGCACTTTAATGACTGCCATTAGCATGCATGACACCATGCCTGTGTCTCATAAGCTGAGAGATCAGAGCTGCCATCAAGGGGACAGTGACTTAGAATAAGTGTCTCTTTCCTCATGTAAGACTTCAGGCTATTTATTATACTGTTGCCTGATGATGTCTCCTGCTGCAACTCTTGTGACTAAGAAAAAGGTCTTCAAATGGATATTCATGTCAAGCCTGTCCCTGCAAGAAATCCACCCGCTCTTCATGACATATTCTCACAGGATGCCTTAAGCATAGGATAGAAAAAGAAAGGGAGGGAAGAATACTTAAGTACATATAATGAAGTCAAGTATGGTGGCACACATCATAATCTCAGTGCTGGTGAGGTATAGGCAGGAGGATCAAGAGTTCAAAGGCAGCCTCTGCTACTTACTGGGTTTGAGGCCAGACCTAGCTACATGAGACTATCTCAAAAGGGAAAATAAAAAAAAGCGAATGCCATTTTGGCACCTAGAAGATGCTCACTGAAATGGAAGAGAAGGGAATGCAGAGTTTTGTGGGTGATTTCCCCATGCTGCCTGCTATGTGCTCTACCATCTCCCTCCTGACTTCCAGGGTGGCGCTGAAGGAGAGGAATCAAGTGGTGCCCGAGAGTGATTCTCCAGTGAAGAGGACAGGAAGGAAGGTAGCCCAGGTTATCAGTGAAGGAGAGGATGAAGATGAAGACCCTGGCATCCCCAAAGATCAGGTAGGTTCCAGTAGCCTACTGGTTTCTTTACTAAATTTAATTTTTGTGTGTATGTGTGTATATCCTTGCTGTGCACATGGAGGCCAGAGGACAACTTTGTGGTATTCTCTCCTTAATGAGTTTTAGGAATTGAACTCTGGTCTCTAAGCTTGTGCAGCAAGCACGTTTACCCACTGAGCCATTGTGCTGACCACAAGCCTGCCAATTTCCTATTCACTCATGCAGCTGAGTACAGTAGCTATACAGGAAGACTAGGGACATTGTTTAGGAGATTGGCAGTCTCTGCTGTTGGTCTTTGAAGCAGGAGGATTGGGGTACAGGGTTCCAGTCTACCGCTTCTCTGGGAGGTGGGGCTCATTTGGCCCCTTGACATCATCATACCTCTAGTACCTTATGGAGAACATACCTGTGGTGCTGGCTGTTTCATAATTACCCTGTAATTTATGTAGGTCAGGTACCTGGAGTAGATTATCTTAGAATGTGGACAAGGCCTTTTGTTTCTGGAGCCTCTAGGGGAAGACTACATTCATGTCATTTTTGTTTTTTCTAGAAGCCTGTTTCTCCATTAGCTGAGACACTCTTATATTCTTTTTCTGTGCTTTCTGTGGTCACATTTCCTTGTGACTCCTCTTCTACTTAATTTTATTTTTATAACTTGTGTGTGTGTCTATGTTTGTGTGACATGCAAGTGCATGCCATGTGTATGGTAGGCATCATAGGATAGTGTGCAAGAATTAGTCTTCTCCTTTGATCTTGAAACTACAAGGGAGGTTGAAAATGCATTCTTTAGTCTCATGACCACACCACACTAGTTGTAAAGGAGGCAGGCCCATGATTGTATTAACTCCAAGGGAAGTTGGTAGATCTTTAGTAAGGCCACCATATCTGTAAGTGTAAAAGGAAGATTCTGTTACTTTAAGAAACAGAATTAATATTGGTTTTTATAATGGCGTGATTCTGGGACACTAAAAGTTATGGTGGTGGGTCTAATGAAGCCTAGCTGAGAGAAGGTGGCCTGGGTGGGGATGGGACTAAGGAACCAGAAATGACGCTAGACATGAGAGGCTGAGTCCATTCTGCTCTGAAGCATGTGGTAGCTGTGACTGCCTGGTGATGACATACATCTTCTTTATTTTAGAACTGTTCTTTCTGTCTCCTTTCAGAAGCCTGTGTCAGACTCTGAACAGAGCTCTCCTAGCCCTGACACATGTCCTGAGAACAGTCCTTTCTTCAACCGTAGCCCCTCCTTGGACATCTCCCCATCAGGATTCCCAAAGCGTCGAACTGGTAAGGGCAGGCCAGTTTCATTCCTTCCATCCATACTACCCATGGTGATCGTCCTTCCAATGGTAGAACTGTGGTGGTGAGCCTGGCTAACTGTCTGAACCGTGTGACCTGTGGCAAACACCCTCACCTTTGCAGAGGTGTGGTTACTGTACTTGTGGAACAGGTGACCTGAAGTACAGTGCCAACTGCCCAGAAGTGCTAGGATTAAAAGCTGATTTATGTAAAAGTGCATGGGCCTGACTTGGCCCACAGTCAGTGCTTGGTATATGTGGGAAATTGTGATTGTCATGGGGAGTGATAGTTGCTGCACAAGGCTCTGAGTAGGAACACAAGAGTGCAAGTATGGAGTCTTCTGGAAGAGCAGGTAACTAAGCTGAGCCCTGAAAGGCAAAGGGAGCCAGGTGGGATAGGAGAAGAAAAGAGAATTCTAGGTTGTATGAGTGAATTAGGAACATGTGGGTCACTTAAGTTTGGAGTTCTGTCACAGGGACCACAGAGATCAAGGGGACACTGAATGAAGAGACTGGAGAACATTCTTGAGAATCCACCTGAGACATTGAGACCTAAATGGAAGTTGAAGAATTGGTATGGGGAAGGGCCAGGTGAGGGCCATATGTGACCTGAGGACTGAGCATGCTCTGATGGTTTGAAGTGACTGAGATGGGTACTTGTAGTTTCAGTGTGTTAATTAGTGCACATTGGGAAGCCGGTGCATGCTGTAAGAATGTATTCAGTTCAGCCAGTGCTGTCTACAGACACGAAATTGAAAACCCTAAACTCTGCAACACCTCTGGACCCAAGCATCACATTCAGGGTGCTCCACCAAAGCAGGTCTCAGCAAGGGAAGTCTTTCCAGTCTCCCATGAGCAACTTGGGTGTGGGAATCTGCTTTTTTTTTATGGAATGCTATTTTTAAAACCCTAAACATGATATGTGAATTGGCAGGTACATACACGTACGGCATGTCAGATTTTGAAGACTTAGTGTATATTTATTTTCTTTTTTTCCCCTTCTCATACTGTGACAAAATACCTTCCAGAAGCATGTAAAAGAAAGCAGAGTTTATTTTGGTTCAGTTTGACAGTGCAGTCCATAATGATGGGGAATGCATGATAGCAGGATTATGTCAGGAAGCAGAAGCAGATAATGCTGGTGCTCAGCTCACTTTCTCCTTCTCCTTTGTTTTTATACATACCTAGTTCCCAGCCCATGGTATGGCGCTACCCAAATTCAGGGTGAATCCTCCACAATTAAAACTCAACAGAAACACCCTCACAGACACAGGAATTCCATATTTAGTCAAGTTATAATGAATATGAACCCACACTCAGCGTTAAAAAAAGAGTGCTCGTAATTTAGAATTGAAATGTATTTAGATCATGATGTATAGTTAGAACTAGGTTCTCCAGTTTGGCTTTGTTTTCCTCTCCTTTAAACGCTCAAGGTTAATATCACATATGCAGCTTCCTGAATGGTTCCCTGGGGCAGAGCTGTTCACAGGTCTGCTCCGGGAACTCAGAAGTCAGTTGTCCATGTTGCCTAGGCAAGGTTCAGAAAAGGCAAGTGGAGACTTTCCCAGATAGGTGTTATATGTGCAAAGACTGAGAGGTAGGAAAAACAGGACACATGTGGGAATTCTAATACTGGTGTTTCTAGAGAATATAGTATGGTAAGAAGAGGCAGCTTGAGGATAGCATGTGGCACGAGCTAGAGAGGAATGTAGTGGCTGGATCCTCAAGGTTCTCAGACACCATGCTGAGGGTACTGAGTACATCCTGTTATCATTTACTGGAGCTTGTTTCCTTTCTCATAATGCAAGAAAGGGAGAGACAGACAGAATAAATAACTCACCCAAGGTCACAGATTCAGAGCTGGAAAGACGAGGTGTACATTGGGGTAGTGGCTATGAAGGTAAGAAGAGGAAGGGGATCCAGAACCTTCTAAGTCTCTACTTTCATCAGGCAGTGTCTGATCACTGGGGCAGACATAGACAAACTGGTGGTCAGCTACAGTGCTCCCTTTACCTTTCCAGCGCGGAAGCAGCTCCCCAAACGGACAATTCAAGACACTCTTGAGGAGCAGAATGAGGACAAAAACAAAACAGCTAAGAAAAGGAAGAAAGAAGAAGGTGAGGGAGTAGGATGAGAGGAGCATGTTTGTGTGTGTGATGTCCAGTAGGTGTCACTGTGTTCCTGTGGAGACTGCAGACTGTCATACTGTTGAGAGGGTTCCCTTTCTCTTGGGGACAATGCAGGGAAACAGCCATGGAGATGGAACTGTTGATCATGGGGCTTGTGTGTGATTCATCAGCTGCAGTTGTTGACCCAGCCAGGATCTTGTTCCTGTGATAATAATAACAGTCTCTATATGGCTCAGTTTCCCATGACAGGTTTGAATGATTTAGAAGAGCCTTGATTTCCTATTGGCAGTTTGTAGTCAATAAAAAAATTGACTTTAAGTTGGAGATTTTGACAATTCTGAGTATCTCCTAGTAAAAGGAGTATCTTTGTTCTAAGGCAAATTTCCTCCAGGTTAGTGCCTGTAATTTTATCATTACCCTGGTGGTATGACTTTTTAGTATGCATGTAAATCAAAGTGTACAGGATAGGCAGGTGCTCCACTGCTGAGTTACATGTCAGTATCCTGATTTTGATACAGGGTCTCACAAGGTTACCCAAACTAAAAACGGAATTTACTCTGTGGTCCAGGCAGGCTTTGGACTTGTGACCTTTCTGCTTCAGACTGTACTGGGTGGGAGTGCCTTTAGGCCTCACTTCCATTTAACTTTTCTGTCTGTCATGAGGAACAGAGACCCCAAAAGAAAGCCTCACAGAGGCTGAAGACGTAAAACAGAAGGAAGAAAAGGAGGGGAACCAGCCCATGGTCCTCTCTGAGCCCACAAAGTCCCCTGGTGAGTTGCTTATTCCTCTAGCTTCCTGATCCTCTGCTTGGGGCATCACTTGTCTGTAGAGGGTGGTTCACTGAAACAAGGCACAGACTCCCCAACTTGGGTTCAGTGTAAACTCCAAGATAATCAAGAGGGTTTGCTTTTACTATTGGATTTATTGCTTATTTTACCTTATGCATGTGGGAAGAGAGGAAAGAGCCCTCAAATAAAATGCTTTTAGACATCATAGGTGTCAGATACAACAAACTGAGTAGGTGTTTATTAAGTGCAATATCTAAGCTTAGTTACAGGATTTAGAAGAGGAGTATTTTTGCAGCTTCTATTCCTTGGTGTCCTTGAGACCCCTATGTCATAGGTCACTTTTAGGCATATACATATATATGAGTCATGCTAAAATTTTAGGTTTTTTTTTTTTTTTTTTTTTTTTTGCTGGTGGTGGAACCTAGGGCCTGATATATGCTAGGCACATGTTTAATTCTAAGCCATACCTCAGTCTTCTCAGTAGTGGGAGAGGCAGGTACTCTGTTACTGAGCTATGGCCCCAGCCCCTTACTGAGGGGGGGGTGTGTTCTTTTATTTTTTTAAAGAATTACTTATTTATTTTATGTATGTGAGTACACTGTTGCTATCTTCAGACACACCAGAAGAGGGCATCAGATCCCATTACAGATGGTTGTGAGCCACCATGTGTCTTCTGGGAATTGAACTCAGGACCTCTGGAAGAATAGTCAGTGGTCTAGTTGCTGGGCCAAGTTTTCATCCCTCATTGGGGGATTCTAGGCAGATGCTGTATTACTGAGTCACACCCCAGCTCTGTTTTGTCTTTTTGTTTGTTGGGTTGTTTGTCTGAGATCTTACTATGAGGTTGCTTTGTAGTTGTAATTCCCCTACCTCAGTGTCCTGAGTAGCTGGTATTTCACACTGATGGCCACTCTTTTCACTACCATTCCTAAGTTTTCCATTTTTGGACCAGTGTCAGCTGTGCTTTCATTAGCACTGAGGAGTGAACATTAGGCCAGAGAGGCCCTGTATTTACATAGCAGTTGGAGAAGGGTCAGAATTGCTCAATTTTCCACTCATAGGGTGCAATGACTTTGGGATCTTAATGTTTAGTGCTAGAAACTGTTTATAGTGAGTGGTAATTTTATGGGAAGTTTCTGCCCCATTTTATACTGTTTGTTCCAGAATAAATGACACAGAGACATCAGATTTTATTAACAAGCTGCTGGTATTACGTTGTGATAGTTCTGAGCTATTATAACCTGATTAGTCTATTAATAACCAGAGAAACTGCCTGTTACCTGCCAACTGAGTCTTGCTATTTCCATGTATGTCCTCAGAGTGAGCTTCTCTTGGCATGCACTTGGGGCCCATTCTCATCTTCCACCCTGCCTCATGGCAACTGTCTTTTGCTATCCCTTTTCCTTCTCTGCCTTGTGGTTTCTACCTGAGATCACCTCCCTCTATCTGAAGTCCTACCTTCCTCTCTCTGGTGCCCAGTCACAGGCTCTAGCTTTTTAATTACCCATCAGGGATTATTGGGGAACATTCTTCACAGCACATTGGTCAGCACAATGCCTATGTCCAGACTGCAGCCTGATCTTGGGGCACAGAACTCAGCATTTGAATACACAGTGTACAAAACCAACCCCAACAACTGTTTGTATCACCATCTACCCCTTCTCATTTCAGAGTCAAAGACAAAGTCAGAGAACATTCCAGTGTGTAAGGCAGGAGTGAAACTGAAGCCTCAGGAAGAGGAACAGAGCAAACTTCCTGCTAGAGGTGCCAAGACACTGAGCAGTTTCTTCAGTGAGCACCTTTCTCATCTTTATCCATCTGGGCTGTGTGGGCAGCAGATTGTGGGGCTCTATTCAGGCAGTGCTGGCTGAACAAGGCACGGGAGTTGGGCCTATGAGGAGTAGGGACCCTCTACTTCCTGTCTTTCCTTGCAGCACCCCGAAAACCAGCAGTGAAAACTGAAGTCAAACAAGAAGAGTCAGGCACTCTAAGGAAAGAAGAGACCAATGGGTGAGTCAGTGCCCAGGTCTGAGAAACATCTTCTAGCACATTCTTTTCTCCAAGTCCATGACTCAGCCCTAGCTTGGGTCTTCTCCTCTTGCAGGGCTTGGTCATCGGGCATTGTTTTAGACACTTTTGGACCTATTGCAAAGCCTTAGGATACAGGCAGAGTAAGAACTGTGTAGGGAGTTTGCATACCCACTGATTAGCATTTTGTCTGACTTCCAGCTTCCAGTATGACCCTCCCCAAAGGGCTAATGGCACACAGCAAGGTAATCATGGTAGTAATTCTTGCCCCTTACCCTTACATTGTTCCCAGGACAAAATCTTAAGCCTCTTTGCCCACTGGTACCACCCAGCACTCTATCCTCAGCTCTTAGCATACTGATTCCACCATAATGAGCTTACCAGGTTGAGTGCTTGCGCTGGAAGTAGCAGACCTCTACATTGGAATTTCCTGAGGGCCTCTCTGTCAGCAGTTTGGAGATAGGAATGTGTTAACCTTTGGCTTTGTGAGCCAGGCCCAACACAAAGTAGAAACATTTTTTAGACTCAGAGTTACTAAATTTCAACTTCTCTTTGCCTCCTTAGATCCCTGGATCCAACAAATTATAATCCTTCCAAGAATAACTATCATCCCATTGAAGATGCCTGCTGGAAACATGGCCAGAAGTAAGGGGTTAGCCTTTCCAGGCTGTTTCAATTTCTGTCCCTATGACTATGGGAGGCTGTTGTTTTGGCCTCTATTAGAAGAGCTGTCACATCTCTCCCATCTCTGTTTTGGGAGGATTATGGGAAGGGATAGTGGATAGTTGCCTTTGCATTTATCCCTCAGGACGATGTGAAGAGGCAGAGTGGCCACAGGATGTTATGGCCTATTCAAGTGCTTATTATTTTTCTTTTCCTTTCTCAGGGTCCCTTTTCTGGCTGTGGCCCGGACATTTGAGAAGATTGAGGAGGTTTCTGCTAGGTAATTAGTTACTTAGGCATGGGGGCAGGTTCTCTGTGACTCTGTTCTCAGCATGGCATTGTGTGCTGCTTCCTGCACTTCAATCGTTCCTCACCTCTTCTCATCATGGTCATTGTCTATTCACAAAAATGGGTGACTGTAATTTTGAAGTCCAGCCTGAGAAGACCCTGAGCTTCTCTTTTTCCCTTTGGCTTTTGAGACAAAGCCTTTCTATGAACCCTGGTGGTTCTGGAACTCACTTTGTTGGCCAGGCTGGTCTTGAACTCAAGAGATCCACCTCTTCTGCCTCCTGAGTGCTACTATTAAAGATCTGGGCCCCTACATCTGGCTACAGCATAGTTTTTGATGGTGTAGTCTCTTGGTCTAAGTGGGTCCAACCTGTGCTCAAAGGCAGCATGCAGCTTAACACTAATGCACTGTGAGAACTCTCTTGTTGAGAACTCTCTCTTGTTGATTGTAACTTGATTGTGCCATCTTGGACCTATTCAGATGACTTCCCCTGTCAGTGTCAAAGGTTGAATGTCCTTATGTGAGACACAGGGTCAGCCACGTCTGCAGGGTTAGGAAACAGATTCTAGGAACTACAGGGGATGTGTCGTACAAAGTTACTTTAGTCTTGTTTCTACATCTCAAGTGAAGGGAAGTCTAGTCTTGGTTACAGTGAGGATGACTTTGCTTGCTGCGCTTCTCCTGCAAAGCCTTCCCTCCAAGTGGTGCTCTGTGTCAGCATCAGTTGTCGTGCTGGCACCTTTGCTCTTCTTCTCTCATAAATCCTGTCTTTTCCTGGCCTCCCATACCTAGGGCTTTCTTCTGTATGTCTAGGCGATATAAATATTATGGGGTGTACCTTATTCTGCCTCAGTCTTGTTTTCAGTTCTCCATTTTGGTTTAAGCTTTCCTGACATATAATTCCTTCATTTTATTTAATACATCTTTAGGCCGCCCTCAAAGCTTTGTCCTTAGAAATGTTTCCTTGGGAATGTTTTAAAAACTTCCCATGGGATGTAACCCCAAAGTGAGGGAATGGAGGACATGGGAAGGACCTTGAGTACCAGAAAGTAGCTTGTAGCAACAGCTGGGTGGGGCAGCAAGGGGACAGTTAGCATTGCTCTGGGTCCTGGTGGTGGGCCTGTGCCAGGTGTCTTGGCCTCTCTCTCTAAGCCTTAGTTCCCGCCGGAGTAAAGGGAAGAACTTAGATCTCTGTCTTTTATGGAGATTGAGTTTATCTACATAACATTGGGGGAGAGAACTTTTGGAGAATCTCATACATTCTCTACTTGGATGGAACTGTAGGATGACTGTTCTGTTCTGACCCATGATCCAAAATCTTGGGCCACAGTTTTTTTTTTTTTTTAAGGAAACAGCTGACTTTCTTTGTGTTGTTGATGGTCACAACCAAGATGACCAGAATCAAGAAGTTGACACTCTGTTAGTGACAGGGATTCCCACTTTTATTTCATTGTGACACTTGCCCTTTTCTGTCCTGGTTTCTTGTTGGATTCTCACCTATGGTGTTAGCTGGCCTATCCCCTCCATCTGTCTGTGTCCTTTGTGACTTTGCTACTGCTGAAGGAAGGTTTCAGTGGTTCTCAGTTTGGATTTGTAGCCCGTTTCCTCAGAATTCGTTTCAGACAATGTTTTCTCACTGCATGTGATGTTGCTGGTCTGGTACTCCATTGCTCACCTGGCCCCAAGGCTGAGAGCCTGGCTGCTTCACTGTGCAGCCTCCCTCTTGCCAACCTGGTGGTGTCTTTCCTGTTCCTTTCCTAACCTTGACTCCCCTCTTTCACTTCTGTCAGATTGCCACTAGGTGAATTAAGACAATAGAAAGTTATTTCTCCTCAGTGCAGGAAGCCTGAAGCAATAGTTTGGTTTTTGGCAAGCAGGTTAACTCTTCTTAAGGCTTAGAGAGAGAACTTGACCCAACTTCTTCCAGCTTCTGGGACTCCAGCCAGCCTTGGCATTTCTAGGCTAATATGCATCACTGTGTTCTTTTCTGAGAGGCCCTGCGTTTCTGGCTCACCCTTATCTAGCATGCTTTTCTTTTCATCCTTAATCATACCTACAAAGTTCCTGCTTCCAGATATGTCCCATTCTGGAGCTGAGCAGACATGGGTTTGGGGAGGAAGGTATCTGTACATCACAACATCCAGCAGTTGATTTTTTTTTTCTGCATCAGCCATCCATTCCTGTAATTTTTGCACAGGGGTGATGAGGTGATTCTGTGTTTCTCTTTTTCCTCCTGCCTTTCTAAAAGAATTGTTCTTTAGGCTTATTCTAAGAAAAACGTAGCCTTTCTTTAATTTTTTTTTTTTTTTGAGACAGTCTCATGTAGCTCATGCTGGCCCTGAACTGCTCTTTTTGCTTCTACTTCCTACTTCTTGAGTACTAGGATTGCCTGTAAGTCTCCACACCCCAGTTTATGTGGGAATTTGTATATGCTGTGCAAGCATTCTATCAACTAAACTATATCCCCAGCTCACATGGCTCTTTAGTTAGACCACATAAGTTGGGCAAACAGCATTTACAGGAAACATGGCCATCATTTTCAGTGGCTTGAGTGTCCTAGAGTGGACAGCCTTGGCCTGACCCTCAGCCTGATGCTTCTTAGCTTCCTGACCTTGGGCAAGTCTTTCTGTGCCTGTTTTCTTACCTGTAAAGTGGGGATAATAATGTCACCTGTCTCAGAATGGGTGTGAGTCCATCAGTTAAAGTGATGGAAAGGGGTTAAAGCCAATGCCTTCTTGAGGAAGTGTCTGTGCATGGCTGCTGTTCTCTGTCAGTGATTACCATCATCTTCATTGTCATTTTTCCACAGTCACCCTTCCACAAGCAAGCTGTCATTGTTCCCTTGGCTTTTTATCCTTCTCTCTTCTTTTCATTTTTCTCTAACTTCCTGGGATGCTACGCCTCACTGACCTTGACATAGGTGGACACAACCTGGCCCTTTCTTCCAGGCTCAAGATGGTGGAGACACTGAGCAACCTGCTGCGCTCCGTGGTGGCCCTGTCCCCTTCAGACTTGCTCCCTGTTCTCTATCTCAGCCTCAACTGCCTCGGGCCACCTCAGCAGGGACTAGAGCTGGGTGTTGGTGATGGTGTCCTCCTCAAGGCAGTTGCCCAGGCAACAGGTAGGAGGGATCCAACAAGAGGGGTCACTTGAAGTTTGTGAAAAAGTTGGGACTGGAGGATAAAGGTAGAGGAAGAGGCCAATGGAAGAGTACTTGACAAGGCCACAGTTCTAAGGTCTGGGTATTACAGGGTGGGGAGGCACAGCCTGTGTTGGGATAAGAGCTGTGGGATGGAGAGGAGGAGTGATGAAAACCAATGAGTTGTCTTGACTACCTGCTTGTCCATCTTGCCAGCCTCCTGCTCTTACCTCAATTGTTCTATATTAGAATTATGTTTTCAAACATAAGCAAGGTCAAGGCACACCTCATACTTTTTTAAAGGCAGAACAATAGAAACACAATATACAAGAGGGTGGGACTTTTAGAGACTAATAAGATCCAACTAAGTATCGAACAGGCAGCCCTCTCCACCTCCATTGGCCCCATCCCATCCCATCCCATCCCGTCCCATCCCATCCCATCCCATAGGTTTTAGTTCCATCTACACATGACTCCCAGTCTGGTTGTGCTCACACAGCTCCTTGTCTTTCTCCGACTGACTGTTGCTTAGGCTTCTTACACTTACCTAATGGGAGCAGGCATTTACTAGTTGTACCAATGAGCAATCTGTAGACAAGGGGAAGCCCCCCTAAGTCCAGATAGCTAGAGAAACATCCAGCCAGTGAAGAGAGACAGGTTGCTGCAGTGTCCTCTTCTACTTTCTTCCCCACTGCTGCTCTCTCAAGGTCGTCAGCTGGAGTCTGTCCGGGCTGAGGTAGCTGAGAAGGGGGATGTGGGGCTGGTGGCCGAGAACAGCCGCAGCACTCAGAGACTCATGCTGCCTCCACCTCCACTTACCGTTTCTGGAGTCTTCACCAAATTCTGTGACATTGCCCGGCTCACTGGCAGTGCTGTAAGTAGAGCAAGGTGGTTTATCCCAACCTCCAAATGTTCCAAGACTCAGAACAAAGCCTCTGGTGGGGACTGTGTACCTTAGTGCTCATTTGTGCTTGGGCAGTTTACAGTGTCTCTTTGCATTCTTCTCTGGAGTACCTAGCATCTCTTGGGTGTCAGGACACTTGTTAATGCTTGTTGGACAAAGGGAGAAAGGCTCATTGTCATTGCTCCAGATTAAGACACTACAGCAGGTGGTGGTGGTTGATCATGGCACTGGCAGATTTTCCAAAGCTGAAAAATGTTCTCTGATGGCTCATTGCCTATTCTCTACTTTGTTTAGTCCATGGCCAAGAAGATGGACATTATCAAGGGCCTTTTTGTTGCCTGCCGCCACTCAGAAGCCCGGTTCATTGCCAGGTAAACATGGGGCTCATGAAAGTGGGGAGGCATATGGGCCTAACTTATGAGCACTTGGCAGTTGCAGACACTGCAGACACTATGACTGCCTTCTCATGAGAAAAATAACAACATGACCCAGTTCAGACTTTGCATTAGAAGCTCATTTTAGTTACCTTTGTATTACTATGGTTAGACCACTTGATGGAGGAAAGGAATATTTTAGTTCATGACTTTGACTGTTTGGGTCCATCTTGGTAGGGAAGGCATGGTAGGGTTTTGGCAACAGGAGTGTGTGTGTGAGGCTCCTCACATCATAGCAGACAAGGAGGCAAAGTAGGACCAGGTCCAAGGCCTGTATAACCTCTTAAATAGTGACCTAGTGACCTGCTTCCATTGGGTAGGCCCCATTTCCTGATGTTTCCACAGCCTCCCCAAATAGTATCACCAAGCTGTAGATGAGCATTCAAAGTATGAGCCTGTGGAGAGCATTTCATATCAAACCATACCTGTCATGGGCTAACTATTCTCCATTGGTGATGCTGCCTAAAGAAGGATCCTGGAGTTCAAGGGTAAATTGGATGTCTGCCTGCATTCAGCATAAGCTGTCATGACAGTTACTGATCTCTCTTGAAGTGTGTTCTGCCCTGTACCTACTGTTTGATGCCATCTAGTCTCTCAGCCACTCAGTGGAGCTGATAGAGGTGGTGTACAGGCAGTGTAGATATCCAGCCTGTGCTGGGTCAGATTTTTGACTGTCACACCCACTAGCAGAGTCAGGTTCTGTTTCACCTTTTGCCTGTGACTTGTCCTCCTCAAGCCTCTACCCTCTTGGCTGTGAAATTCCTGCTTTGTTTCCCAGTGGCCATCGGTCATGGCCATCTCTGTCTGGCCCTGATATCCTTATCTTTTAGGGATTATATGATATCTTGGGTCCCTTTGAGGCTTTGAAGACTGTCTGAATATTAAAGAGGTTCTACAAAAGGTGGAGGCTGGGAGACAGGAGCAGGCAAAGTGTGGAGGGCAAGATGAGAGTGGCCAGTCAACTCCCATGTGCTGCTCTATCCTCAGGTCCCTAAGTGGGCGGCTGCGCCTTGGCCTAGCTGAGCAGTCGGTGCTGGCTGCTCTTGCCCAGGCTGTGAGCCTCACACCCCCTGGCCAAGGTGAGTAGCTCTCGCCCATTTTTATCCTATCACTGTGTTATCAGGGTTTCTCTTTCCCATCTATTGCCACATTCTCTTCTGAGAATGCACTTGGGTAGCCTACCTCATTCCTTGCCCTGTCACATGCCATACACCACCCTCTGTGACCCTGTCTTGCTCATTACTAAGCTGCTGGTTGGTCTTTTCATAGAATTTCCCACAGCTGTGGTGGATGCTGGGAAGGGCAAGACAGCAGAGGCCAGAAAGATGTGGTTGGAAGAACAAGGCATGATATTGAAGCAGACCTTCAGGTGAAAAGCAGGGTTGGGGGAGAATAATGAGGGACTGACATGGGACTCATAATGACAAGGGATTATGGTCTAGACAGGGATGATACTTGGTTGTAAGCGGTGAGAGGCAGAGACAGCAAGTGAGGACTGCAGGCACAAGATACCCAGAGTTCCAGCCAAAGCCCTTAGGTACCCAGAGAAGAGGCTGGTGACTACTCATAATAGATATTACCAGTAAGAGAGGATTAGGACTTTATAGTGAGTCATATATAACTTTGGCCAGCAGCTGACCTGGGCCATTGACTGACCTGGTGACCATGCCTGAGGAAAGAGGGACAGTGAGCAGTTCCATAAATGTCCCCAACACACTTGATCTGCGCCTAGCATATCATAGCACTGATGAGTTTCTCACAGATCTCCCAATGGCTCAGCCTCTGAAGCATCCACCATCTGCCAAGCTCTGTCCAACCCATTCTGCCCGGTTCCAGGCTAGCTGAATAAGCCAGTAATAAATAGCCTTGAGTGGGACACAGTCACTTGGACATGAGCAAGGAGTAATGGAGGATGCATGCTGAGGAAAACAATCAGCATGATGTGTGGTGACTGAGAATAGGACACCTGGTGACAGGAGTTGGGGACATGGTCATAGAGATAAGTAGAGCCCAGGCGTGGGCTGAGGGATCTCTATTCTTGCACTTGTATGTAGACAGAGTTTTCAAGTTAGGAGTTTGTAGAAAGAACCTTCATGTGGTGTTACACACTTGAAATCTCAGTATACCCTTGGTATCTCAAGTTCTCTGCCAACTTGGGATATGTAGCAAGATCCTATCTTATAAAATCAAGGAATGGGGTTGTGCTTAGCAGTTGACTGCTTTCCTAGAATCTACCAGTGAGTGGCTAAGAGTGTGCTTGCCTAGAATCCACTCCCTGGAATTTGCCACTGCCTGCTTAGGTCTGTCCTATCTGGGTTGCGGGTATGGTATAGTTCAGCAGCAGAACATTTTCTTCATATGCCCAAGGCCTGGGTTCTATCCCTTCTCCCAGTACCATGGAAGGAAACAAAAGACCTTGTCATCTTGCTGTCTTCTCTCCAACCCATCCCTAGTGAGGTTCCTGACCTGGATCGAATCATCCCTGTCCTGCTGGAATATGGCCTGGAACGTCTCCCAGAGCACTGCAAGCTGAGCCCAGGTATCACTCCGTGGGCCCTCAAGGCTGGGGCAGCTATCTTCCAGGGAGCATATGTGAGCAACTACACCCAGACAGTTTCTGAGTACTTCTTCCCTTTGCTGAGGCCCTTATCTTTTCCCCCTCAGTTCTCTCTTATGAACTGAGCAGGGCATGGAGTACAGCAGCAAAAAAATGTCGAGAAGGCAGTGGCTTGGCCACAGAGAATTTGCTATGTACATACATGTTCAGAGCAAGGCAGGCAGCTGTGGCAGCATGTGGCTGTGCTCCAGTGTTCATCCAGGACCTGGGTTCCTTCTATCTTGTCCTTCTATCTGCTTCCTTTCACTTTAAAGCCTATATGATCAGGGAAAGGGCAGAAGTAACATTGCTTGTAAAGTATAGGACTGATGTGACTATATTACTTGTTCTGTTACTTGGTACTTCTGTGTCTATTTATGGCCTTTATTAGCTTCCAAGGAGGCTGGTATGGGGACCCAAGTTTCTCTTCTGAAATGTGGGTAGTCCTCTCCCTTATGTCAGCAGAAGTGAGTACTAGGTCCAAAGACACATTGGTAGCTTTTGCTTCTCCCTCTAACTCCTTATCTATTGCCTTTCCTCTGCCCCCCTAACTTGCTTTCTTTCCTCCCAGGGGTCCCTCTTAAACCAATGCTGGCTCATCCCACTCGGGGTGTCAGTGAGGTCCTAAAACGCTTTGAGGAGGTCGACTTCACCTGCGAATATAAATATGATGGGCAGCGAGCACAGGTATGGGTGAGCACAGCCCTTCCTGTATGAGGAAGGTATTTAGTATAGGTCCTAAGTGGCACGCGACGTGAGTACACGCATGTACACACACACACACACACACACACTTATTTTCTTTAAATATAAGTTTTTAAAAAGTAGGAAAAAGAAAGATGGTGAATGCCAGACACAGGTTACAGGTATCAGGAAACGAGGTGATTTGCTCAGATCTATGTAGCAGCTCTTTGATCTTCCCATCCTATGAATGAAGGTGAGATCTGAAGACAGTGTCACATAGGAAGAACTTGCTTGATTTCCTCTTCCTTCTATGATGCTAGATACACGTTCTGGAAGGTGGAGAAGTGAAGATCTTCAGCAGGAACCAGGAAGACAACACAGGAAAGTATCCTGACATTATCAGCCGCATCCCCAAGGTGAGCATCTGCTTGCTGGGTTATAGTACGGCCCCTCTGGACCAACCTGATTCTGTGGGGGTGGGGTTCATTAGGAGGAGTAGGAGGAGTCTGGAAAATACATATCTGCATATAACAAACTTGGCTTCAGTGTGGCCTGAGAAGATGTTGCTTATTTCTCAGATCTAGAGGCAGGTGTAGGCTGTTCTGACTCCACTATCTTTGGTTGGCCAGTTTTTCATCAGCATTCTTGTCTCCCCATAGCCACCGCAATCCAGACAGAAACAGTGAGGGTTTTAGGCTTTTGTCCTACCCAGCCCACTCCCCCCCCCCCCCTGTGGATACAGTCTAACACAGGTCCCTATGAATGACTTTAGTAGAATCCTGGATCAGGCTGGAGTCTGTCCACTGGTGAGGTTGAGAGAGGATCTCAAGGACACTGGCCTGTGAGCAGCTGGAGTTTTTGTAAGTAGCTCAGAGCCAGAGCAGGGCTGGGCCTTAGGCCAGGGGTTTCTTTGCATCTTGTGGATATTGGGAATTGAACCCAAATCCTCTGCAAGAATATCACTCTTAACCACTGAGCACATCTTAGTTTTGCTGTATTCCAGAAGCAGCATGTTGTCTTCTCTGCCCATTCTTATTCAGCAAGTGCTGATTAGGCATCTGCTGTGTGCCATAGCTTGTGGTACCATAGCCAGGGCTTGCTGCCTTCATTAGAGATGGGCAAAGTGGACTCTGAAGAAAAGGTCCAATATCTGTGATTGAGTAAGAACCATAAGTGTGGCTGAGATACTGCTAGGTGGTTAGAACACTAATCTAGAGTCTTAACAATGAGAAACTGGAGGTGTGGCATAGTAGTAGTGTACTTGTCTTGAGTGTACCAGTGAGGAGCTGAGGGCATGGCTCAGTGATAGAGACATTGCCTTGAAAACACCAGTGAGTAACTGGCAGCATTTAACGTTTAACATAACGTTTGCCTGACATGTACTACCTAAGACCCTATGTTCAATCCCAACCCTTAGTTAAAGAAAAGTAGATTTGGAAAATCCTTACCCCTAGTTAAGGAAAAGTATATTTGGAAAACTAGATTAAGGAAAAGTAGATATTTGAATTGTCAAGAAAGCAGTGCTCCTAAACTGTACAGCTAGCTCTGTCTGAAAGACAGTTTCTGGCGTTGTGCCTGGGAAAAGAAGGCTTTCCAGGGAAGGCAGACCACAGGAAAAGGAGTGGGGAGGAAGACAAGCAATGCAGAGGCTCAGTGCTGTGAGATACCTGTCCCTTAGAAACAGACACAGACCACCTGCTGATGTGCCCAAGTGAAGAGAGGCTGAGGGGGCCAGGCAAGGAGAGGATCAGGGGCTGATGAAGAGTTTTCCACGACTCAGCGAAGTGCCAGACCATTTTTATCAGCAAGTACAGCCATAATAATCAGGGTTTGTGACAACTACCCTGTCTGCTGGCCAGAGAGGGTCACAATACAGTCAAGGTCAGTGCGGGACGGGAGACCAGCAGTTAGGGTGGTTAGGCAGGGTGTGGTGAGGAGGAGAAAGTCTTGCTTAGGCAGACCTTAGAGTGGAAGTACTGGGTTCACAGGAAGTTGAATGTGGTTAAGAGAAGAGGGAAGTTTCTCTGGCTGCTGCTGTGTCTGGTCTGTGGTACCAAATGACAAGTCATCAGGAAAGCTAGTGTACGCTTGTATCTTGCTGATGTCAGCTGTGGTTTATGAGAGCAATGGAAGGGTAAAGGAATCCATTGGCCTGCTTCTGTATTTTGACCTCTTTCTTTTGTAGATTAAACAGCCCTCAGTCACATCTTTCATTCTGGACACTGAGGCTGTGGCCTGGGACCGGGAAAAGAAGCAGATCCAACCATTCCAAGTGCTCACCACACGCAAGCGCAAGGTAGCATCAACCCATATACTTTTGGAGCAGTACCACACTGTTTCTTTTCTCCCAGTCCTGACTTTGGGGTTCTACTTGGTTCTCTAAGGGGCAGAATGAATCTGGATGTAGATCTGCTAGCTTTGGCAAAGTGGCCACCATTGTCTAAACCATCACATTCTTATCCCAGCATCCCAGTTAGGAAGGGTCCTTTTCCTGTATATGTCATTTCACTATGAAAGCCCTATTGGGGAAGTCACATATCTTGTACCTCAGCTGGCTTTCCTTTTATATTTAGTTGGCTAGAATTGTGGCATTTTTGTCATCATTAGCTACAAGGGAGACTGATGAAGTCAGGATTTCCCAAGAGTCATCCTCATTTTGGGCTAATGCCTGCAGCATTGCTACCTCCTAGGAAGTGTGACCTTAGCTAGGGGTAGGCGTGGAATGGTAGGGATCAGCCTGAGACATGATGAGATAGGACACAGAATACCACCTTCCTCCCCTCATGCCTAGTCTTTTATTCTGTTCCAACTAGGAGGTTGATGCATCGGAGATACAGGTGCAAGTGTGTCTGTATGCTTTTGACCTCATCTACCTCAACGGAGAGGTGAGTTCTGCTTTGTGACAGGTGGCCACAGGGTAGCAGGTTGGAGTGAGCTTGGAGCTGTCTGTCTGGCTTCCATTTCTGATTCTACTCCAGCACTGAGCTGGGAGGTCATGCTCAGGCAGTGGCTCTCTTCAGGTGTGGGCTCTGGAGGCCAGAGGCCCTCAGACTTCGTTGCAGAGTGTTTTTGAGGACTCCTCTCGTGGTTTTACATTTGTATGATTTTCCTTCCTGTTACATCTGTATGAAGTAGGTTTTTCTCCCCATGACTGCAGGAACTATGGAAAAGCCAGCTTCTGTTCTCTTGAACAAAAGGGTCTGTATACTGTCATTCAGCCATACTCCCTCTTCTCACTGTTCATTTTTATATAGAGGTGTGTTTTATGAAACATGTTGTTTGGAGATATGGAGGTATAGCATAGAAGTAGACTACCTACCTGCTTGGCTTGCTCTCAAGGCCCCAAGCTTCATTTGCAGAACACAAAAAAATGGAAATCAAATGCTATTTGGGTGTATTGGATGTACTGTTTTTTAATGAATTAGCAAGTCTTTAAATTTCAAATTTCTGTATCACAAATATCAAGAAGTGTGACCCCCCTCCCCCCCAGTTCTTTCCCCCTAAATAGAAGGTCTTTTTTTGGTTTTTCGAGACAGGGTTTCTCTGTATAGCCCTGGCTGTCCTGGAACTCACTTTGTAGACCAGGCTGGCCTCGAACTCAGAAATCCGCTTGCCTCTGCCTCCCGAGTGCTGGGATTAAAGGCGTGTGCCACCACGCCCGGCTAGAAGGTCTTTAAATAGAGTCCTCAAGTATATTTTAACAAGCTGGGGGTGTTGCTCACCGGTACCATCCCTGTGTAGAATCCCCTAGTGAGGGGATGGGGTCTTGGCTCAGGTGTTCTACCTGCCTAGAATCCCCGAGTGAAGGCTTGGGGCTCAGAAGTAAAGTACGTGCCCAGTATTTATGAGACCTGATGTCTCATAAATATCTCTAGTCTCTTCTTTAAGAGAAAAGAAAGGAAAAGAAAAGAAAAGATTACTAATGTTCTTGAGACTGAAAGTTTGAAAATGGTCACTTAGGGTATCAGAAATCATTCTCACCTCAGCCTGGTGAGATATCATCCTGTGTGCTTATGGGGTTGGGCTGAGTGGTGAGATCTCTCATTCTTTTCTTGCCTCTTCTTTCTGCTTCTCTCTTGGTGTCGTCTGTCTGGCTAGTGCCAGTCAAATCTCTGTACTGGTCCTGATCTGTGTCTGTTACTGGGCCATCAGGACATTCTGTATGGTCCTGGCTAACTGAACTGTAGAGTGCAGATTGTATCCACCAGACAGATGGGTTTACCTTAGAGAAGAAAGGTGAGCAGAGGTTAGCCTTCCCATGGGTAGATAACATCTCATTCAGGTTATATCTGTCCTGTTTGTATGTATAAAGTTTGTATGTATGTGTGTGTGATATGGCCTCAGCCTCCTAAGTTAGCAAGCAGGCACCACTCCTGAACCATGTTTTATAAAGGACCTAACCTTAGCATGTATGAATTTTGGTATCTGGGGCAGAGCTTCTATAGATATTGAGGGACCATTCCATTGACTAATGTGTTTCTCACTTAGAAGGTGATTTCCAGTCCTTCATTAGCATAGTGAAGATCCTCTTGGATATGTATATGGACTTCATGTCCTTCATTAGCATAGTGAAGATCCTCTTGGATATGTATATGGACTTCATGGTCCTAACCCTTGTTGGGCGGGATTAAAAAATATAATAACTGAGGCCTGTGGGATGGCATTCAGCATGTAAAAGTGTTTGACAGGCAAGCTTCAAGCTTCATGACATGACTCCAGTCCCTGAAACCTATGTGAAGATGGATGGAAAGAACAGGTCCCACAGAATTATCTGACCTCCATATGCATGCCATACCATATCCATACCTACATACTACGATAAACAAACAAATGATAGGTAAAAACTAAATTATTATAACTCCACAAAGTGTTTATCTGTCACCAGGAAGCTGGTGGCTCCCCACTAGGTCTTTCAGAGTTCAGCACGCTAGTGGGGTGGGTCTGCCTTTCTCTGATTCCTTCATCTACAGTTAAAGCTCTAATACAACAGTCCTGCTGGTTGTTGATTCCTCCTTCCCCAAGGCGTTCTGTAACCACATCATTATGTGTGAGCCTTGTGTATGCTGTCAAGATCTGGACTTTGGCCATTTTTGTTTCCTGAGTGTTGTCTACTTTCTTTCCTCACAGTCCTTGGTTCGCCAGCCCCTGTCTCGACGCCGGCAGCTGCTCCGGGAAAACTTCGTGGAGACAGAGGGTGAGTTTGTCTTCACCACCTCCTTGGACACCAAGGACACCGAGCAGATTGCTGAGTTCTTGGAGCAGTCAGTGAAGGGTGAGTGTAACTACTCTTCTCTCCCAAGGTTTGAAGCTTTGCTGTACCTGTGCTGACCATTTTCCCATCTCCCAAACCCTGAGATTTGCCTGGAATCCTGTCTGCTTATATCTTGTGAGCCACTGCTTCCTTAGTTAGGCTTCCATGTTTCCCACAGACTCCTGTGAGGGCCTGATGGTGAAGACCTTGGATGTTGATGCCACTTATGAGATTGCCAAGAGGTCACACAACTGGCTCAAGGTGATTCTGGCTTCTGCTTGTCCTTCCCAGTGTAGATGTCTATCCCTACTGTGCACAGAGTCTCCATCCACTCCCTAATGAGTGTGGGTTTCCATTATATGATTCTACCACAGTCAGATGTCCTCCTGAAGTAAAGTGTGGTTAATGGCTCTTCAGGAACTCACTGTGAACTCCCTAGCCTAAGCCTTAGGGATATCATGGTGAGGAAGCCAAGTCTGCTCTTCATGTCCCTTGTCCTTGTATCCTTGTTGCATGAGGTATACAAAGGTGGTGTCCAGGGTAACCTGCCTCTGA
This sequence comes from Mus minutoides, assembly GCA_902729485.2. Taxonomy (NCBI): domain Eukaryota; kingdom Metazoa; phylum Chordata; class Mammalia; order Rodentia; family Muridae; genus Mus; species Mus minutoides. The sequence continues at coordinate 139,479 of LR750321.1, read as the reverse complement.
TGAGCTCATGGAAAGAGCTTGGTTAGGGAGAGTCTTGAGAGGGCCCTTCGTAGTTCAGAAGAGTTCTCTGGAAGTGACAGCTGAGCCCAGCAGTGGACAGCAGGAAGGGGTGGTTATGTGAAGAGGGTAGAGTAGGTGGGCAGGAGAGTTGCAGGTGCAGGGGCCTAGAGGTGGAGTAGGCTTAGTATTGTTGGACACAGAGTGAGCAGGGGAGGTCAAGGGAGCAGGCTGTAAGACTGTAGCACCTTGGGCCTTGTGAGATGAAGCTAGATTCTTTTCTAAAGGTTTTAGGAAGCCAGCAGGATCTTAGTGAAAGTCATGTGATCCTGTTGTCATTTTGCAGGGGTCCTCTAGCTGCTTTTTAGAGAATAAGCTAGTGGATGTAGGTTTGGATATAAATGTGGAGAGTGGGGTAATGTTTTCTGCTATAGAATGACAGATGGAGGCTCTTGGGAGCTGTGCAATTCAGTCCTGCTGTATACTTTTTTTTTCTTTGTTCTGGTCTGTATCTCCTGTCTAGAATTAGGCCATTTGTGTACAAACCTTCCCTGACTTAGCAATAGTTCACGTTTTTCCCTATAATCTTAAGTACCTGTATGGAACTCAGCTGGTACTTCATAAGTATTTCTTTTTTTTTTTTTTTCAACTTTTATTAGATATTTTCTTCATTTACATTTCAAGTGTTATCCAGAAAGTTCCCTATATCCTCTCCCCTCCCGGCCCTGCTCCCCTACCCACCCGCTCCCACCCCTTGGCCCCGGCGTTCCCCTGTATTGGGGCATATAAAGTCTGCATGACCAAGGGGCCTCTCTTCCCACTGATGGCCAACTAGGCCATCCTCTTCTATATATGCAGCTAGAGACACGAGCCCAGGGGGTACTAGTTAGTTCATGGTTATTCTTCCACCTANTTGCTGTTTTGTTCAGGAATTTTTCCCCAGTGCCCATATCATCGAGGCATTTCCCCACTTTCTCCTCTATAAGTTTCAGTGTCTCTGGTTTTATGTGGAGGTCCTTCAACCACTTAGACTTGACCTTAGTACAAGGAGATAAGAATGGATCAATTCCCAGTCTTCTACATGATAGCTGCCAGTTGTCATAAGTATTTCTTGAATGGATGGGTAAGTGTGAAGGAATGGGTTGAGTGAGTTAACATTGGCTCTTTGGGAACTGAAACAAACAGGAAAACAAGATGATTTCCAAGCTGGGTGTGTGGTCCATATTATATATAACTCCAGCATTCTGGAGGCTGAGGCAGGAGGATCCAGATTCCAGCTCAACCTGGAAAGATAAAAGGTGATGCCCCTCACACACCTCCAGCTCATTTGTTTTGCTTCAAACTGAAAAGCGCTTTGGCCTACAGCTTCCCATAAGCCTTGCTTCTCTTCCTCAAAGCTCTTTAAGTACAAACCTCAAGTAGCAAGTTCCCATCTGCCCTTCTGCCTCTCTCATTCCTATTTCCCTTCTCCAGCTGAAGAAGGACTACCTTGACGGTGTGGGTGACACTCTGGACCTTGTAGTGATTGGTGCCTACCTGGGCCGGGGGAAGCGGGCTGGCCGGTATGGAGGCTTCCTGTTGGCTGCCTACGATAAGGAGAGTGAAGAGCTTCAGGCTATATGCAAGGTCCTGGGGACTGGGTGCTGATCACAGAATTGGGAGGGATGTAATTGTACTCTGGGATGTATCTGCCATCATGCATGTGCAGGTTCAGTCAACTCAGAATAAATGAGTGACAATTTACATGTTTACCCATGTGATCAAGTAGCTTGTAATTTGTTATATTTTTGGGCACTAGTATGTTACCATTTTATAATATTTATTTAAAGTAGAGTTTTAAAAGCACTATTGTTATGGTAGAAGGCAAGAAATAATAATGCCATTAATACAGATAGCACCTGTCTAATTAGAAATTTACAAAAGCAATTATAAGTAGCTGCCAGCACAGACTATTACTACTCCCATTATAGCCTTGCCTTGGTAATGTTAAGAGTAGGAGTGGTAAGTGGTGGTGCAAGCTTGTGATCCCAGCCACTTGGGAGGTAGGGAATTACAAGGCCAATACCATCCTGGGTGTGAAGCTGGGAATGTAGCTCAGCAGTACAGCTGCTGCCTAGGATCTCCCAGTGAGAGGCTTGGGGCATGGCTGAGTGGTAGAGCCCCTGCCTAGAATACCCCAGTGAGGGGCTGGGGGCGTGCCTCAGTGATAGAGATCTTGCCTAAACATTGGAGAGCGTCAACAGAGGAGAGTGGATTTTTTTTATTTTTTTATTTTTTTTATTTTTTTTTATTTTTTTTTTTAGAAAGCAAAGGACAGTACATGAAAAGTACGGCCTTTCAGGGCAGGGAATTGTGGCTGCTAGCTCAGTAACATCGCTTCATCTCAGATGAATTTCTAATCTGCCATTTTCTCCTGCAGCTAGGAACTGGATTCAGTGATGAGGAGCTGGAGGAACATCATCAGAGCCTGCAGGTGGGCCCTGTGACCCCCCAGTGCCTCTCACCACACTTAACTCTGTGTAGGTCTCTGGCTTCATGGGATCCCAGAACATTCAGGTTCAAGTCCCAGATCTACCAGCTACTTCTTGGTGATGTTATCCAAGGGACTGCATGTCCCAGCCCAGTACACATGTGGCCATTGGGCTCTGGTAGTTTTCCCTGAGAAGTGCCATGAGCCTCTAAAGGATGATTTTTCTTAGTGGGCTCAGGCATTTTAGGGCGTGAGGCTCTGCCCTGTGTGTTGATATCTTGAGGTTTGACTCCATCTCTGTCCCATTTTTAGAAATCTTTCTGCTGTTTCCCAGGCTTGCGCTTCCCCCCTCAAAAACTTCTCCTCCCCTTGTGTGTTGTGTCTTTGTCTTATGTCTCTGTCTCTCTGGACTTCTGCCTCTATTTTTAGTGTCCCTCTCAGTCCCAATGTGTCCCTTTGATATTCCTTGTCTAGCTTTTTGACTTTAAAGACTGCTCCATTTTCTTCTCCCCTTCGCTCATCCCTGATCTCCATCCCTCTAAGCCTTGGCCCTGGCTTTGAGATTTAAACTCATTTTCTTTTCTTCTGCTCACTGCAGGCCCTGGTATTGCCTACCCCACGCCCCTATGTGAGGATTGATGGGGCAGCAGCCCCAGACCATTGGCTGGACCCAAGCATTGTGTGGGAGGTGAAGTGTGCTGATCTTTCCCTGTCCCCCATCTACCCTGCTGCACGAGGCCTGGTGAGTTCTGGGGTCTGGGAAGGCCTCTTGAAGGGAAGGAAGGCAGAGGTAATGCGGAGAGATCTTGGGATGTGCTGTTCCTGTATACTAATCAAAAAACCTTGAATATATTTGGGTGTCAGACATCATTCTCAGGTATAAAAGAAGACAGTAGCATTCCTCCCTTTGATAGCAACTCACCTTTGTCTCCAAAGTAATTTGAGAACCTAGTTTTAAAAAGAAGTTCAGGGTGACTCACCAGTGTTTCCTTCATGACTTAAGTCACTCAGAATTAGTTATCATGGTACCATGTTTTACAATTCCATGGCTAATGTCCATATGTCAGAACAGATCAGTGCTGTAGTCTTGGTGGATCCAGCAGTCAGTGAGCAAGCAGCACACAGGAGATAGCGTGACTGAACTTAAAGGGCTCTTTCTTTGACTATTCTTCCTGTCCTGAAGTAGAAGCAGACTTGTATTTTGCAAAGTGGACCTCCTAGGGTTTTACTGTTGTTGGTTTTTAGGGTTTTCTTGGTGCTTAAGATAACTGCTTGGCTAGTAAATGCCCTCACTGTGCGATTCTAGATGCTGTACCACTGAGTTATGCCTTCAGCCCCTCATTCTAGGTAGGGGCTCTACCCATGAGTCACGCCACCAGCCCCTCCCTCACTGGGGGATTCTAGGTAGGGTCTTTACCTCTGAACCTAGTCCTTTCACTGAGGTGTTGTTGCTTCGCCATAACCCTCTTTTTCCCCCTACTTTTTTGTTTTATGTATTTTTGTTATCTTTATTTAGAGACAAGTTCTCATTAACCCACACAGGTCTTGAACTTGAGATTCTTCTGCCTCATCTTCCTGAGCACCTGGTATTACAAGCAAGTTTTACCAGGCTTGGTTTATCTCATTAAAAATTTTTTATATACTTATTATGCAGTAGAGAACCAGTGCCCTTGGCACCAAGTGCAAGGAGCTACGTTTGTCCTACCTTACTATGACTCACCCATAGTTAAATACCTGGCATATTGCCCATGTAAGCCTCACAGAAATGCCAGTTTATGCACCTGTGTTCATAGATGAGAAAGAAATAGCTTCACAGAGATCTGTGGTAACTGCTGCTTGGCTCCTGAAAACTGCTGACATTAAATCCCTGACTGCTTTTCAGCACTCATGGTTATCAGGATGCTAACAACATAAGTAAGTATAGAATCTTGTATTTTCTGAGTATTACAGTACATCAGGTACTATGATATCATACATGCTGACACCTTCTTTAACCCTTTCAGCCCATTGCTCAGCCCCATTGAGCCAAGGCCCAGGTCAGGAAAGAAGAGATCAGATAGGGAGTCACTTGTCAGCCCACTGCATTTGGAGCCCAGCAGAGCCCCTCCCCTACTACTATCCTCTCTCACAGGTGGACAAAGAAAAAGGGATCTCTCTTCGTTTTCCTCGGTTCATTCGTGTCCGTGAAGACAAGCAGCCAGAGCAGGCCACTACCAGTGACCAGGTGAGGCCCTGGGTGTAGAGGGTTGGTTCTGGCTAGGAGCTGTAGAGATGGGAGCTAACTTGGGAACTGCTGATACCCCCTCCTCCCACTCTCCTCAGGTTGCCTCTTTGTACCAGAAGCAGAGTCAGATTCAGAACCAACAAAGCTCAGACTTGGACTCCGACGTTGAAGACTATTAACCTCCTGCTTTCCTGGGCCTGGGGTGGAGGTTGAGCGAACATGGGTACTATTGGATTGGTGGTGTTAATTGGTGTGTGTGGAGTCACAGGGGTGAGATCCTGGGGCTGGGATGCTTCATTTTCTTTAATAAATGACTTCTCAGATGCCTACTTGGTGAAGTGGTCTACATTGAGCTCTGTGGTGTCGCTCTGAGCTCACACAAGTATTAGCATATGACCATGCCAGGTGTTGAACAAGTTCCCTGCAGTCTGGCAGCTTCTAGCCACTTGTGCTATGGAACACTCAAAACCTGGCTATTGCCACTTAGGACTAGAACAGTTCATTTTATTTGCCACATGTCAGTGGACAGCAGCAATCAAGAGCTTTCATAGTTTAGCTTCTTTGAACTCTCAGCACTCTGCCAGGTTGACACTGTTAGCTCTCTTGCAGATATAGAGAAGGACCCAGATACTGCCAGCACCCTTGCCAGGAGCATCAGCACTTAGTACTCCAATTCAGTAGCTCTGCTGGCAGTCACTCCCACATCTTTCTAACAAGGTCCCCGTGCTCTTGGGAGAGAGTAGTGCCCAGGTGTGTGGTTCCCATTTGTGCCACCTACTGTCTTGTCACCAGATATCACCTCAATCTTTAGAATAGCATTTCAAGCATCACTCCACAAGATCAAGAAGTGACAGCAGCTGCTTTGCTTATGGCTGTGACCTCAACATAATATTTGGTGTATGACAGGTGCTTTGAAGTACTAGCTGAGTGCTAGCCTCCTTTGCACATGACCAGAGACTAGGCATTACTGCTAGTCTAACCTCTGTGTCCCTTTTCTTCTTTTGTGTGCTTCAGTCTTCACAGGGGGTACAGATAGCCCTAGCCGGTTTGATCCCATGAAGGTCACCTGAGGTTGGAGAAGATACAGACAAGTTGCAAAACTCTAGCAAATGTGATAGAAAGGCTCCTAAGATGATGGGGAAAGTCTTCTAGAAAGCCCGGTTATCTTGAGATGTTCCCTGAAAGAATTGGGCCTTGGTAGCTTTCTAGGGATCTGTAGCAGCTTTCTGGCCAACAGATGGAGGAGACATGGTCTAGGAGGGTAGGGTAGACAACCAGGCAAAGTCCCCAGGTCTGCACAGCTAGAGCTATTCTTGTGGGACACAGTAAAGCTGCCTTAGTTAGGTTTTCTATTGCTGTGATAAAACACCGTGACCAAAAGCAACTTGAGGTGGAAAGGGTTTATCTCAGCTTATAAGTCTACATCACTGTCACTGAGGGAAGTCATTGTTGGACCCAGAGGCAGGAACTAATGTACAGGCCACAGAGAAAGTGTTACTTACTGGCCTCCTTCCTCTGGCTTGCTTGGCCTATTTTCTTATTGAACCCAGAACCACCAGCCTAAGAGTGGCACTGCCCAATTGGCCTTCTCACATTAATCACCAGTCAAGAAAATGCCCTACAGATTTGCCTATAGGCAACCTAATGGAAACATTTTGTCAAGGTTCTGTTTTCCCAGAGGAACACTACATAGTGTCCAGTTGATGTAGGAGCTAGCCCCCATAAAGCCCCATTCAAAGCAGTTGTCCTGGGCCTGGGAGATGGCTCAGTCAGTAAATTGTTTGCTTTGTAAGTATGAAGACCAAAGTCCAGTCTTCCTCAGAACTCTCCAAGCCAGACACAGTAGTTGAGGTGGTAGAGACAGACGGATACCTGGGGCTCACTGGCCAGACAGTTCAGCTGAATTGACAGACTCCAGATTAAATGAAAGGCCAGACCCACCTCAAAAAAAAAAAATACAGTAGGAGTACGTGATTAAGGAAGACACTTGACACTGAGTATACCTAGCACACATATGTACACACAAAAACATGTCATTTGGGTCTTCTGTTGGCTGCAGTTGACATCTTGCCCAGTATAAGAGTTAATAAGGTAAGTCACAGAAGAACCTTGAAACACAGGAATCAAGAGCCCTGGCCAGCACAGCCCTCATGGGATCCAGTTGTGCAAGCTTGAGCCCGAACCAGTTGGTTTTCTGCCTTCCTGACTTACTGGTGTTTTCCCTCTCATACTCTTACCAATGAGCTCTACTAGTTTATTAATGATCTCCATTTAACAGGGAGGCCCTGTGTTCTACCATTTGGGTGATGGGGGAGGGTCAAGACAAGATTTGGTCTTGGCTGTCTGCTGTCTGTTTCAGGCCACATTCACAGTAGGTATGCCATGAAAGATGGGGGAGGATGGAGACAAGATTTAGTTTTGGCTGTCTGCTGTCTGCTTCAGGCCACATATTCATAATAGGTATGCCATGAAAGTCTCTTGTGCACCTATGAGGTAATGGAACCTGCCACGATCAAGTCTGCAACTGAAGGTATCAAGCTGATGGCTAGAATATGTGAGCACTTAAGAGACAAGTCTGGAGTTGGGTGAGCAGTAGGTGCATGAATCTTCCCCAGAGGATGTAAACCAGCTCAGTTTAAAAGTTGTCATAGTTCTGTCTTGTATGTCTGAGGACATCCTGGGAGGTTGAAGAATGCACACAAGGAAGCAGCAGTCCCAATTCATGATGAATCAAAAGGACCACATCTCAGTCACATGACCATAATCTGCAGCAAAGCTTGCTGGGAAGTGTTTTATGCTGGCAAGGCATTTTTAAACAATCTAACTGAATGGAGCACACCACATTTTCCTATGTGGGCATAAAATGAACCACTCTTAGCCTTAAATGTCTTATGCATGACTTCATCCAATTGAAGCTATTTTGGTACAATTATTGTTTCTGTCTTTTAGAGAAAAAAAAACTTAACAGGATGCTGTTGCTTGTTACAAATTTCATCTAGCAATTAGTGGATTGAAATTTGGCCTGTGCCCTCAAAACCTTTGGGCTGCTCATGTACTGTAATATAAAGAGATTTCTCTGTTTATCTGAAGATCTGTTTACATTCTTCATGGGCCCGCTCCTCAGCTCACTAATGATAAAAGTGAGCTTGCCAGCTGCCAAAGAGGCTAAGGGGTAACAAAGCTAGTCATTGGGAGTAGTATCTGCTTCCAAGTGCCATTCCTTTGTCTGGAGCTTGTTCCTCACTGTCCCTTATCATGGCTTGTTATAAAGAAACGGTTGTTCTGGGCCCACTGCCATGTCTGCAAGTTTTTTGCCATCTTGGCAACAAAATCAAGGCACTGCTCAGGTTGCTGCCAGGAACACCCAGCTCTTGATTACAGGTGTGTGGTGATTGTTCTCTAGCCAGTTTTCTCCCAAGCAGGGTAAGTCCTGCCTAAGTAAGGGCTGGGAGACAGCAGAGATTAAACCTGCATTCCAGGATTAATTACCAGAAGGCAGAGCTTTACCTTAGCATCTAGAAGCTGAAAGAACCATGGTATGAAACCAGAGGAACAGGCTGTTCAGCAAGGGAACACACAGCTCTAGCTAGAGACAGTAGAGCCATGAACACTGATCTCATTTGGGTTTAGGGAAGCAAAGAGGTTAGGGATCGTTGGTCAGATGGGTTTAGGGATCAACAAAATATTGTGGAAATGTGAAAAGCCATTCTGTAACCATGTTTTGCAAATGGAGCTCCTCAGGACCAGGCTTTTGGAGATTCCTGCCCACTTGGCAAGGGCCAGTGGGAATATTACTGAGATCCCTGTGCCTCAGGCTCTCCAGGGTTTGGCTCTGTTTACTCTTATGGTAATTTTTAGTTTTCCTTTGTTAGTCATGATTGCAGTTGAGTTTACTAGGAACAAAAGCCCCTCAGAAGAGTCTTTATTAAATTTTCTAAAGTTTCTAGTTTATTGAACCTGGGTTTTTTGTTTCTTTTTTGTTTGTTTGTTTTTAGAACATAGAAACTGGTTCTCCCTACTACTGGCTGTCTCTACAATCATATAAGCTGGAGAAAGTCACTTAGGTTAATGGTCCTTGCTTACTTAATTGTTTTAGAGGACAGATTAATACATTTTATGCATTTAGGAGATGATTTCTTAAGAGATGCTATTAAAAACTTATGGGAACATATAAGGAAAAGATGAAGGGTGGGAAAGGTCAGACATCTCTTTGGGGCCAAAAAAATTAACAAAGAATTCTAAATCTTCCAGTCCCCTTGGAGATAAAAGTGAAAGTAGAAGCTGCCAGGAAGAAACGAAACTTGATCCTAACAGTTAAGAATTGGGCA
>LR750321.1:114425-130360 GCA_902729485.2 Mus minutoides | reverse complement strand
GGCCGGGAGGGGGGAGGATATAGGGAACTTTCTGGATAACACTTGAAATGTAAATGAAGAAAATATCTAATAAAAGTTGAAAAAAAAAAAAAAAAAAAAAAAAAAAAAAAAAAAAAAAAAAAAAAAAAAAAAAAAAAAAAAAAAAAAAAAAAAAAAAAAAAAAAAAAAAAAAAAAAAAAAAAAAAAAAAAAAAGAATTGGGCATCAATTATTACCATTCTGCGAATGTATAAAAAAAGAACAGGATTGTATCAAAAATACTGCTGCTAACATAAAAGTGGTATGTAAACCATTTAGAAATTATTAGACTTATACCTGGAAAATATTCTAGGTATAGTATCATACTCTCTGCTTACTCTAAAAATATAGCATACTGTTAATAAAGATTAGTCTTAGGGCTTATGTCTGCTATCCTAGGTACGGTATGAGTAGGATGTGCCTGGATAGATAAAATCATTTGGCTTGCAATATAAGATTTATGGTTAGATACGAGGTAATGGTTAATTAATGCTTGGATATGGGTAAACATCAGTGAAAACAAGGGAGTGGGAAAGAGAAACTAAAATTGGTAAGTATTGTGATTTTTGGAAAAAACAACAACTTGAAACTACTCATGCTTGACTGCTTTAGAACTTGTAGAAATAAAGATAGCTTGAGCTATTGGGGCTACTTACTTGAATAACAGCTAGTGGTTAGTGTCTTTATTCTTACTGCTGCCATAACTCCAAACTGTGTTTCAGAACATGGCAAGAGTCCGGCAGAAATGGGGTCCCTGTAGTATGACTGGCTAGAGACTTTCAGGTGTGTGCTTACTGACAAGAGGCTGGTCCATTGTCTGATTTTGTTTTGTTTAATTGGGCTTGCTATGTAGCCCAGGTTGTCCTCTTAACTCATGAATCTTCTACCTCACATACTCAGTATTGGATGACAGGTATGCACTATTCTACTCTGCCATTATGTAGCTTTTAGAAAGTCATTGTTGCTAGGTCAACACTAGTTGAATTGGGACAGCTGTTAAGCAATTCTTTGAAAGCAGTATTTCAGTGTTCTGGCCTAAGTTAAATTTTTTATTCCTCTTGGAGAACAAAAACTCAATTTTCACTATATTCATTTCTTTGTATGTATGCCATAGCATACGTGAGGAAGTCAGAGGACAAGTTGGGATTAGTTCTCACTTTCTACCACTGGGGTCCAGGGAATGAGCCTGGGTCATTAGGCTTGACAACAAGCACATTACCCACAGAGCCATCATCCTGGCACTTTTTTTTTCTGTTTAGAAATATTTTATTCAAAAGATCACCTTTTCTTTTATTCAAAAGAATACCATTTCAGCTCCTATTTTCTTACAAGACATGTTATAGTGATCAAGTCGGTGTGAGACAAGTAAATGCAAGTCTGAAAGGTACTGGTGATATTTGTGATTTTGATAGCTTGATTCAAACTGTGCTCATGAGTACACCTTGTTTTCCATGTGTGCTCCTGTAGAACTACCAGGGCCACCCAACAAAACCAGTAATAAAGAAGACTCATCCCAGATGAACACTATGGCCCATGCTTTCACAGCTTAAGTATATTCTAACATTAAATACTTATGTTTTAACCCTAAAACTTGTCAACTATTTCTGTTTCAAAAATAACACAGTCAAGAAGGGTATATCCAAAAGATACCATTTGTCTCAATTTGTGTCAATGAAATTAACTAGATCTTTCATTGCTAATGAATTCTGTATTTTCCAAAACAATAAAATCAATCTTTAATCTTCGAGGAACTTATTTTAGCATACAGCCAGAATAATTTTATTTATTTATTTATTTAATTTATTATTAGATATTTTCTTTATTTACATTTCAGATGTTATCCCCTTTCCTGGTTCCCCTTCCCACCCTCCCCCCTGGAATTCCCCTATTCCAACCCCTCTCCCCCTGCTTCTGTGAGGGTGTTCCTCCACCCACCCACTCCTGCCTCCCCACTGTGGCATTCCCATGAGCTGTTACAGGACCAAGGGCCTTTCCTCCCATTGATGCCCGGTGAGGCCATCCTTTGCTACATATATGGCTGGAACCACATATGTATGCCCGGTGAGGCCATCCTTTGCTACATATGTGGCTGGAACCATGGATCCCTCCGTATGTACTCTTTGGTTGGTGGTTTAGTCCCTGGGATCTCTTTGGGGTCTGGATGGTTGATATTCTTGTTCTTCCTATGGGGTTGCAAACCCCTTCTTGCTGGCACTTTATTATATTGGTATATATTCACTGAAAACAGTACTGAAAAACCAAAAAGAAGATTTTCATCCCATTGTATGATACACTTTGACCTTGTTCCCCTCATCCCCTCCACTGTTGCCCTCCCCTCTTTTCCTTTTCCCCCTCTAGGAACCATGAATGGGATATTTGCCTTTCTGGGCCTGAGATTTCATCTCATAATCTGTAGTTTTAGCCATTTTCCTGCAAGTGACATATTCTTTATGGGTGAATAAAAGATCTTTGTGCACACAGATCACATTTTTTGTATCCATTCCTTTGTTGATGGACACTTGGGAGTGTTCCATAATTTGGCTGTTGTGACTACAGCTATTGTTGTTACAGTGGGCATTGGTGTGCAAGTCTCTATGGAACCCTTTAGCAAAGTTCCCAGGAGTGGTGCCTTAGGGTTTTACTGCTGTGAACAGACACCATGACCAAGGCAAGTCTTATTAAAAAAACATTTAATTGGGGCTATCTTACAGTTCAGAGGTTCAGTCCATTGTCATCAAGGTGGGAGCATGGCAGCATCCAGGCTGTCATGGCACAGGCAGAGCTGAGAGTTCTATGTCTTCATCCAAAGGTGGCTAGGGAAAGACTGACTTCCAGGCAACTGGGGTGAGAGTCTTAAGCCCACACCCACAGTGACACACCTACTCCAACCAGGTCACACCTATTCCAACAAGGCCACACCTCCAAACGGTGCCACTCCCTGGTCTAAGAATATACAAACCATCACAAGCGGTATAGCTGGTTCTTAGGGTAGAACTGTATTTAATTCTCTCTTTTTTTTCTTAAGGAAATTACACACTAATTCCTATAGTGCTTGGACTAATTTACATTCCTACCAAACTTATATAATGATTCTCTTTGGTTTGACTTCTCAGCATTAACTTGTTTCCTTCATGGCTGCCATTTTACTGGAATAAGTAGACTTTCAATGTAGTTTTAATTTACATTTTCCCAAAGGCTAGTGATAATTTTTTTAAATTACTTGGCTATTTATACTTCCTCTTTTTACAACTGTTCATTTCATTTGCCCATTGCATTGGTTGGGTTTTGTTTCTTGGGATTTGTTTCTTTAGTTCTTTATGTATTGTAAATGTTCATTTTCCATCAGAAATATAGTTAGCAATTGATTTTCTCTAATTCTACAGGGTATCTTTTCACTTTTATTTCTTTGCTATGCACAACTTTTAAAGCTTGTAATCCCTATTGTTAATTCTTGATATTATTTCCTGAGTATCTGGAATCCTCAGAAAACCCCGTATCTTTTCAGAAAATTCTTATATCTTAAAATGATTACCCTATTTTTTTTCTCTAACAGGAGTTTCAGGTCTTAAAATTGTTGGGTAATGGCTTCATATCATGAGGAACTGAGTTCTGTGCTGCTTCCATACTGTGTTTGTTAGTTTGGGTGAGCAGGAGCTCTTGACTCTCCTGAAACATGGCTTTGGGTGATAGCACCAAGTCACAAAGAATTGCTTAGCCCAAGCCTAACTTTCAGCTCCATTTACAGAAACAGTATCTAGGTATTGAAAACAATACACCCTACTCCCAGTCAAACCACAAAAATATCTATCTATCTATCTATCTATCTATCTATCTATCTATCTATCTATCTATCTATCTATCCACACACATACATACATGTCCTCTTGTAAAGGTGATCAACCTTCATCCTACGGAAAGGCTGCCCCTACCCCCAGCCCCCTTGTTGTTCCCGTAAGGCAGTCTCAGCCTGCTGAGGTAGAGTCTGGCTCTTCTCTGCCTCACTTTGCTTAGAAAGATGTCTGATCCATTTAGAACAGACCTTTATAGAAGGTGAGAAATAGAGATCTAGCTTTATTCTTTTGTATTTGAATACCCAGTTATTCTAATACTACTTATCGAAGAGGTATTTTTCTCTAGTGTATGTATTTGGCATCTTTGTCAAAAATTAGGTGGCTGCAACTGCAGGGGTTCTGTGCTGCTTCCATACTGTGTTTGTTAGTTTGGGTGAGCAGGAACTCTTGAATCTCATTTTCATGAGAGTTCGTGGCTTTGCTTCTTGCCTTTGGAGGTTTTGGGTAAGTCTTGTGATCTCACTGAAACCCTGGTTTTCTTACATATAAGTTGATAATCATGCCTGCAGTAGACATGAGTATGAAATATCAGTTGGTTGAATGGTGAACAGTTGAGCATGTGTAGTAGGTAGCAGTATTTTATACTGACAAGTAATTTACTCTCTCTTTGATTCTTTCTCTGTAAAATGGGCATAAAAGAGAACCACATTTTAGGGTTGTTAAAGTAACCACTAAGGGTCATGAGAATTTTCTTAATACACAAAATGTACTTTTATAGGATTGGCAGTGGAACAGTTGTTAGCCCCATTCCATCATTGCTGCAGTGTGGGAGTCCCACTGTTGATCTCTTTAGTTGGCTTGGAGAAAAGAGTGAATGCTGATGAGGTGATGGAGAACCCAGATTGACACCTTTGCTTCACTTTTGTTGTTACTTGTTTGTAATGAACTGTACAGAATGCTGGTTTGGAGTGTGCTGAGCTGTTTTCAGTCTCTCAGATCTTGGCTATGGTAACACCCCTTTGCACCTTTCCTATGAAGTCCTGGCCAGGCCCTTAGCCAGCAACTCAGGTTAATCATTTGAGGAATGCTTTCTTGGAACTATGGAACTATTAATATAAGACTGACTTTCCTGATGTTCCTTTATTCTTTTTCCTCCACTTTAATGGTGGATGGTGCAAAAAAAAAAAAAAAAAAAAAAAAAAAAAGTAACTGGTAGCTGTCAGGCCTATTCAGATTTTGTGATTGTCAAATCAGTAAATGACCAGATACCAAGTTTCTCATTCTATTCTGGATTACTGGAGGTGTCTGGAATTCTATAGTCCTTCATATTTCTTAATCCAAACCCCTCTACTTTCTCTTGCCTTAGGATAAAAGGAATTTAAAAATGCTAATGCATTTTGTGAATGTTCTCTCTCCTTTCCTCACTCTCTCCCTCCCTCCTTCCATTCCTCCCTCCCTCCTTCCCTCCCTCCTTCTGTCCCCTCCTCCTCCTCCTCTCTCTCTTTCTGTGTGTGCGCGTGTGTGTGTGTGTGTGCGTGTGTGTGTGTGTGCGTGTGTGTGTGTGTGTGTGTGTGTGTGTGTGTGTGTGTGTGTGTTAGCATAGGCTATAGTCTATTCTCATTGGCCCTCAGGGGCTGTTTACCTTTTTAAAAAAATATTTTATTTATTTTATATATTAAAAATATTTTATTTATTTACATTCCACATGTTGCCCCCCTTATTGGTCTCCCCTCCATGAGCTCTTTACCACCTCCTTGCTTTTGAGAGGGTGCTCTTCCATCCACCTACTCCCACCTCACCCCTCTAGCACCCTCCTTCTCCGAGGCATCAAGTTTGTATAGGATTAAGTGCATCCTTTCCCACTGACACCAGACAAGACAGTCCTCTGCTACATATGTAGTGGGGGCTATGGACCAGCCTGTGTTTGCTCTTTGGTTGGTGGCTTAGCCTCTGGGAGGTCTGAGGGGTCTGGGTTAGTTGATACTGTTGGTCTTCCTACTTCCTATAGGGTTGCAATCCCTTTTAGCTCCTTCAGTCCTCTTAACTCTTCCATAGGGGTCCCCAGGCTCAGTCCAGTTGTTGACTGTAAGTATCTGCATCTGTCTCAGTCAGCTGCTGGTAGAACCCCTCAGAGGACAGCTCCTGTCTGCAAGCACAAAATGGCATTAGTAATAGTGTCAGGGATTGGGGCCTGCACATGGGATGGATCCCAACTTGGGCCAGTCTCTGGATGGTCTTTCATTCAGCCTCTGCTCTATTTGTCCCTGCATTTTCTTTTGACAGCAATAACTCTGGGTCAAGAATTTTGAAGATGGATAGGCCCCATGCTTCAAATAGGGGTCATGTCTATCTATTGGAGGTGGTCTCTTTAGGTTCCATCTCCCCACTTAGCATTTCAGCTAAGGTCATTCCTATTGGGTCCTGGGAGCCTCTCACATCCTGGTGTCTAGAACTTTCTAGAGGTTCCCATCACCCCCCGACCCCCCCCCCCCATGCTGCATTTTTTCTATTCATTCTCTTGGCCTTCTGGGCTTCTCTCCTGTCTCCCCCCATCCCCCACCTGCCCCTGCCTCTCTTTCCCCCTCCTGCTTCCCTCTCCCATCCAGGTTCTTCCCTCCCTCTACCTCTGGTGATTATTTTGTTCTCCTTTCTAAGAGCTATTGAAGTAGCCACACTTGGGCCTTCCTTCTTGTTCATATGGTCTGTGAGTTGTGTCATAGGTATTTTGAGCTTTTTGGCTAATATCCACTTATCAATGAGTATATACCATGTATGTCCTTTTGAGTCTGGGTTACCTCACTTAGGATGATATTTCTAGTTCCATCGAACCACTCTGGAAATCAATCAGGAGTTTCCTCAGAAAATTGGAAATAGTTCTACCTGAAGACCTACTATACCACTCTTGGGCATATACCTAAAAGATGTTCCACCATACCACAAGGACACATGCTCCTCTATGTTCATAGCTGCAGTGTTTGTAATAGCCAGAAGCTGGAAACAGCCCAGATGTCCTTCAACCTAAGAATAGATACAGAAAATGTGGTTCATGGAATACTACTTAACTGTTAAAAACAAAACTGTGTACTTTAAAAAATTTTTTTAAAATTTGGCATTCAAAGAAGTGTGTTTTATTGTGACATTTCTATACAAAATTTTTGTTGTGTCCTCTTGTCCCAACCCCCAGCTCCCTGTTTCTGTACTTGATCCTGCTGGTCTCATTCCTCTTCTTTGACTGGCCCTCTTCCCAATTCTACATTCCTCATGATGGTAGCTTGAAATCACCGTGGTTTACTACAGGAATCATTAGGTGCTGCAAGCCAGGGTCTCTGCTATCAAACTGGAGCTCATAGTAAGTATGTATCCCAAGAACTCAAGTTAACTAAAGTTAACTAATGTCTTCCCACTACAGAAAGATAGTTGGTAAATGCATACTAGCACACCACCCGACACAATATGTACATATGTGAGATACATATGTACATATATTGCATATATTTAAATATGTAGTATATATATTTTATGTGTATAAGTACACATATATCACTATATATACACAGATACAGTGTATGTAGTAGTATATTGTATTTAGATGTGTGGATTTTATATAACTGTAAATGTCTAGTATACGTATGTATATATAGCATATAATAAGTATATAGAGTAAGTGGGTTATGTGTCCACTAATGTAGATGTAAATATACAGATGTATATGTATATCTATGTATATATGTACTATATATGTAAATAATGTATATAGTATATATTTATAGTGTGTGCATGTATATAATATGTATATGTGTATATGTGGTATGTATATGTAGTATGTATGGTATGTGTGTATACTGTATATGTAGTGAGTAAATGTGTATATAGTGTATGCCTATATTTAGTGTATATATGTAATGTGTATGTATATGCATTTGTCTGTGTAATATATATGTATGTATATTAGTGTATATGTATATACTGAATACATTTACTATTTGTACATGTTAATTCTCCAAGGATATGAGAAAAATACTGAAGCTTGAGAAAATGTAGATTCTTTATGAATAGAAGAAAGGCCATGTGGTTGTGGTGCATGACTTTAATCTCCAGTGTTTGAGAGACAAAAACAGGTGAGCCTGAGTTTGAAGCCAGCCTCATCTGGTCTACAGTGGAGTTCCAGGACAGCTAGAACTACCCAGAAACCCTGTTTCAAAAAACAAAACAAAAAACAAAACAAAACAAAACAACAACCAAACCAAACCTAAAGAATAGAAGGGAGACTTCATATCAATTCCTTATAATGTTTAACTTAAACTATCACCTGATAAGAAGTGGTAAGATAAATGATTTACCAAAAAGATCCAGCTTGCTGAGTATAAGGTAGGTTATTAGTTATTGTATTCATGTATAATATAAATACACCATGAGACATGGCTATTGCCTGTAGTTTACAGATGATAACCTTGAGACTTTGGCTGGTTAAGTATTTTCTGGAGAAATTAGCAGGAAGTCATGTAATACCCATTATGTAGGCAATAATCTTTGAGAGTGTGGTAAGTTCTTTTTCTGGAGAAATTGATGGAGTAACATTATTTTTTCCTGAGAAATTAATAAAGAGTAACACAACATTACAACTCAACTATGTAGGTGCTATGTGTTTGGCTAAGGAAGAGAGAGGAAGAGAATACAGGAGAGGAAGTGAACAGGAGAGATTGGAACAATGGGGTGAGAAGTAAGTTCGGCTGAGTCCTGTGGCAAACTCCACATTTGCCATTTGAACACCAGAATCATTTGCCTACTGTTAAAGTGAGGGATCTGAGCTCAAAGACTGTATTTCACATAGCTGTGACAGAATACCTGACAGAATCAGCTTGAGGAGAGAATTTTCTTTGATCCATTGTTTAAGGATATGAACCCATTATAGGGGGCTGGAATTGGCTGTGCAGTTTGTTAATTGTTCCATGAACACAGAGCTAGACTATAAGGGATTGGGGTTTGTAATGTGGAAGGCCCACTCTGGTGGTCTTACAACCTCCAACTAGGTTCTGTTACCTAAAAGTTCCATAGTCTCTTAAAACAGTGGCATCAACTGGGGACCAAATGTTGAAACATGTGCCAGTGGTGGCATCAACTGGGGACCAAATGTTGAAACATGTGCCAGTGGTGACATTTTGTATGGAAACAATAACAGGCATGGGCTGGGTCTCTGGGTCTCTGGAACCAGCATTTGGTCTCAGGCCTGCTTTTGTTTTTCCTCAGGGTTCTGCTGACTACAAAACAAAGATTGGAGAAAGAAGGAAGAAAGGAGGAAAAGGGTAGATAGTGAGAGAGCTCTCCACTGAATGGCTATGAAGAGCAGACAAGAAGACCAAAGGGGAAAGGGTGTGGTCCAGAGACCTATGGCAGAACTAAACAGAACTGGAAAAAAGAAGACAATGAAATGATTCATATTATTTCTACTATAGTCATAGATTGAAGCCTAGCTCAATCATAATCAAAGACTCTCCATCTAGAACTTATAGAAACAGATGCTTGTATGTACATGTGCATAGAGCTGACCACTTGGGATTAAATAACATAGTTGGTTTATCCTATGAGAAGACTGACTGTCCCTCTCTCAATAACCATTAATTACCTATAGCTCATCTAGAGTTGGGCCATATGAGATTTCCCTCATCCACATTTTCATGTCAACTTTAGTTTTTATTATGCAGGCCTTGTTTGAAAAACCATTACATTGAGGTTTCATAGGTACAGTTTCTTTGTCATGTCTAAAGGACAAATTTAATTAATAAAAATTATAATCTCACTTCTGCATAGCAAGTGTAATATAGATAACATCATATTTTACTTCAAGTAAAAGTTTTTATAGACAAGCTAGGGGGACTGGAAGCTTTATAAAACATGAATACATATCCAACAGTGTTTTGAAAAAAGTCAGAAAAATCAGAAGTGGGGATACTATTTTCCTTTTGAGACAATTGAATATAAACACTTCAGTTTTAAAACAACTCTGACATGAGTGTTCCTCTCTCTCCTTTTAATTTAAACTTTAATTTGAGGAACAAGATTTCCAGATAATTCCCTTTCGACACAATTTCCAATTAGTTCTTTACCACGCCCAAAGGGTTTCAACTTTCAATAAAGATTAAAACTAGAAAGCACCCTTCCCCTCCCCTGTAGGATGGGCTTCCTTTCAATGCAACATCCAGGCATTTATTGCCACCTTGAAACAACTCACAACCTAGTCCCCCAGTATATATTGCTGGTTGCCACTCCTCTCCATCTATCTTTCCTCTGTGCAGGAGGCCTGCTGAGCATCCCCAAGGTCTGTAAGTACCAAAATCTTTTTACCAAACTTTCCTTTTTATGTGTTTGTGTCATTGAAGCTGTCTGTAAACTGACTCCCCAACAGTGAGCAGTTAGCAGTGAGCAGTTAAGTTGCTAGAGAAACTCAGCTAGTACAGGGATGGAACAATTGGTAAGTAGAATAAAAGCAACCCATCACATTGAAATTAAAAACAACTGTTGTGTAGGGTTTGTGAATTCTATCACTGCTGATGGTCACTGAGAATGGTAACTCTCAGTTGGTAGTTTCCCCCCTATTGAGCTAATTTAGTGTGATATAATTTGTCTGTTTTCATCAGAAGGGAAGAGTGGTTAGATAAATCTGTTTGGAGAAACTGGACAGGTCCAAGTGTCAGGGCCTCCTAGCCCATCTTTTAGCAACTTCTACAAGGACTTGAAGCATCTTTCAGAAGGAAGGTGTTTATAGATTGGGGCAGGTCAAGGACAGGTCAGGGCTCACAGCCAGCACTAGAACCCACTGCTCTTCATGGTTGGGGTGTAGTTACAATGAGCCTCCTCCCCAGTGTCCATCAGCAAGTCTGGTAAGGAAAGAAGAAACAGTGTGGAATAGCCTTCAGGAGGGTAGTGTGTTCATGATAAGCTTAACCTTATCCTACCAGCAGCCATTACAATAGCCAAAATATGATGGAACCACTGTCCTCAGGGCTGAGGAGCGAATGGCTGAAAGGACAGAAGCATCTGGTATAAAGACAGAATCTTCCATGTGTGTTCAACAAACTTTCCACAAGGACCTAGTTACATTTTTTTTTCTTTGCCAGACTTCAATTGTTTTAAGTGGCTATTTGAATTCATTCATGACATTATGACATTTATCAGATATTCACTACAAAATAAGGCTAGACTGGTGGGTTAATGTGCCTTAAGGAGTATTCATCTAGGTTCATTCCTACAGAATCCACAGGTAGAACCAATACTCACTTCAGAACTCCATCATCCCACAACAGAGCAGGCCGTGATTGTGCCACAGGAGAAAGCAACGTTGAAAGTAGTAGAAGTCAGGAAGATGAGCTCTGCAGAGTCTCCCAAATCACGACAGAAGCGGTGAGTCATGAGTGTGATTAACTTTTAATGTTTTTTTTTTCACATTCATTTGTTTTGTGTGTGAGAGAAGGGGTAGGCCTGTGCCATGGCAGATTTGTGTAAATCAAAGGATAACTATGGGAGTAATTTTCTTCTACCATATGGGTCCCAGGAATCAAACCCAAACTCCCCAGACCCACTGGTCCTGTTTCCCTTCAGAAAACATCAGACCTCCCAGGGATAGCAACTCAGCACAGATCAACAAGATGCCATAAGTCTAGGCACAAATCCTCATATCAAGGCTGGATGAGGAAAAGGGTCACAAGAGTCAGAGACACCCCCATTCCCACTGTTCAGAGCCCCATAAAAATGCCAAGCTAA
The DNA here is from genome assembly GCA_902729485.2 of Mus minutoides. NCBI lineage: Eukaryota > Metazoa > Chordata > Mammalia > Rodentia > Muridae > Mus > Mus minutoides. The sequence continues at coordinate 118,794 of LR750321.1, read as the reverse complement.
ACGACTATTACATATTCAGTGGTCCTGGCATAGGCCCATGTTGGTTCTGTGATACCCCCTTCATTTTCTGTGGGCTCCTATGTGTCCTAAGTAGTTGGTTCTGTGGGCCATGTTCTTGTGGTTTCGCAACTCATCTTCCTTTCCCTCCTCACTGCCTAATATTTGGCTGTGTGTCTTTGCATCCTCTCCCATCAGTTGCTAGATGAGGCCTCTTTGATTGCAATTGGACTAGGGTCCAATCTATGACAAGAGTAGAATATTAGTAATGATTTCATTGACACTCCCCAGCCTCCCTTTGGCCAGTCCTGTTTAGTTCTGCCATAGGTCTCTGGACTATCCAACTTCCAGTTTCTGGCCATCCAAATAGTGTCAGTTATGGTCTCCCTCTCATACCTTGGGATTGCTGGTAGGCCAGGCTGTGGGTCAAAAATTTTTTTTGGCTGGTGTATGGGCTACTTTTGTGTCAACTTGACACAGCTGGAGTTATCACTGAGAAAGGAGCTTCAGTTGAGGAAATGCCTCCATGAGATCCAACTGTAAGGCATTTTCTCAATTAGTGATCAAGGGGAAAAGGCCCCTTGTGGGTGGGACCTTCTCTGGGCTGGTAGTCTTGGTTCTATAAGAGAGCAGGCTGAGCAAGCCAGGGAAAGCAAGCCAGGAAAGAACATTCTTCCATGGCTTCTGCATCAGCTCCTGCCTTCTGACCTGCTTGAATTCCAGTCCTGACTTCTTTGGAACAGTATGGAAGTGTAAGCCCAATAAACCCTTTCCTCCCCAACTTGCTTCTTGGTCATGATGTTTGTGCAGGAATAGAAATCCTGACTAAGACAAATTGGTACCAGAATAGTGGGGTATTCCTGTGACAACCTGGCCATGTTTTGGGGAGGACTGTGGAAGGACTTTGTAACTTTGGGCCAGAAGATACATTTGGTGTTAAGAGCTCTGTGGGATGTTGTGTAGGAGCTTGGAAGATAATGTTGAGAACAGTGCAGAAGATGGAGGCCTGGCTTGTGAAATTTCAGAGGGAAGATTAAAGATATTTTTCAGGACCATTGCTAGTTTGATTATGAAGATTCTGTGGTTCTGGTTAGCTGGGGCTGAAGAATCAGCTGTGATTAACAAGATACCAGAACTACTAAAGCAAAACCTTTGCATTACTGGTACTATTGATACTGGTTAGCTGGAGCTAAGAAATTAGTGGTGATTAAGAAGAGACTGGCATCATTGAGGTGACATCTTCTGGGAAGTGTTTTCTGAGAGCACAGAGACTGTGTTCCAGAGATAGCCTTGTGCTGTGGCTGGACTTGGTAATGTGTAAGAGTTACCCAGGTGGTACTGGTTTTGAAGGCATGAAGGGGTCATGCAGAGCAGCTGAGGCCACGAAAGCACTGTGAGAGGCCATGGAAGGCCATTGGTGAAGGTGTAGCCTCAGTTGCGATTGATGGCCTAGGACTGAAGGGGTCATGCAAAGGAGTTGAGGGTTGGCACCATAAAGAGAGCCTATAAGAGGATAGTGTAGAAGCCTAATTATAGTGGAAGACAGCAGCATTTTGGAGATGCCAATACCATGAGATGACCACCAAAAACAGCAGCAGCAGTGGAGTACAGGTAGCTGGAGTCTAGAAGACAAAGCTGTGTGCTACAAAGGGCAAGGCTGGAGAAGTAACCCTTGGAGGAGCCCAGAAGATCTGTGAGTTGGATCCCAGACATTGGACAATTGGAGTTTAATTTTTGCTTTTGATTGTGACTGTGCCCTGATATTTTTCCCTCTTGAAGGAGAAACTATTTTAGTGAAGCCCACAATTAAGAGACTTTTAATTGTAAAAAGACTTTGGATTTTAAAAGATATTGGGTAGATATTTTAAAAGGATTGAACTTTTAATATGTAAAGACTATGGGACTTTTAAAGTTGTTTAGATCTTGGGGATGAATAAGAACTAAGGGTTGAGGCTTACTAGTGATGTGTTTGTGTGTTAAGTTGACAAGGGGTCAATTGTACTGGCTAGTTTTGTGTCGACTTGACACAGCTGGAGTTATCACAGAGAAAGGAGCTTCAGTTAAGGAAATGCCTCCATGAGATCCAACTGTAAGGCATTTTCTCAATTAGTGATCAAGGGGAAAAGGCCCCTTGTGGGTGGGACCTTCTCTGGGCTGGTAGTCTTGGTTCTATAAGAGAGCAGGCTGAGCAAGCCAGGGGAAGCAAGCCAGGAAAGAACATTCTTCCATGGCTTCTGCATCAGCTCCTGCCTCTGACCTGCTTGAGTTCCAGTCCTGACTTCTTTGGAACAGTATGAAAGTGTAAGCCCAATAAACCCTTTCCTCCCCAACTTGCTTCTTGGTCATGATGTTTGTGCAGGAATAGAAACTCTGACTAAGACAGCTGGGTTGGTGTTCCAGTCTCAGCACTGTAAGTCTTGCCTGGTTCCAGGAGATGGCTGGTTTAGGCTCTTCATCCTCCATTACTCAGAGTCCTCACTAGTGTTATACTCATAGATTCCTGGAAGTTTTCATTGCACTAGGTATCCAAATTGCTCCCCCAAATGCCCCTCCATTGCAATTGTTTCTCCCCATACTCTCACTCTTCATCCTTCTGTCCCTTACCTGATCCCTTTTCTTCCTATCTCTACCCCCACCCCACCCACAGTTCACCACAAAAGCTATTCTATTTCCCTTCCAGAGAGTTCCATGAGTCTCCTTAGAGCCTTCCTTATTATTTAGCCATTCTGGTCTGATTATTCATAATAGCTAATATCTACATATAAGTGAGTACACACTATGTTTTTCTGGGTCTGGGTTACCTCAGGTGATTTTTTTTTTCTAATTCCATCAATTTGCCTGCAAATTTTGTGAAGGCATTTTGTTTTTTGTTTTTAACTGTTGACTAAAACCCATTGTGTAAATGTGCCACTTTTTTTTTAAAAGATCCATTCTTTGGTTTAGGGATATCTATGTTGTTTCCAGTTCTTGGCTATTAGCAGCAATCAATCAGTCTGTCTGTCTGTCTGTCTGTCTGTCTCTTTGTTAATTGATCTTGGACCTTTACAGTTACAGATAAAGCTATATAAACAGCGTGGGGATTGAATGGAAGGTGGAGGTAACAGCAGAAATGTTGTATTTAATTACAGTAGGTCAGCTTCTACAGAGACATTTGTGTCTCCAGCTCAAATTACACTAATTTATTTATTCATCAATCTATCATCTCTTTGTTTTCTGTGTATATGTGTGTGAGTACATGCTTGCCTGCATGCTTGCACTCATATGCCACAGTGCATGCGTAGGTCAAAGTACAACTAGGGCAAGTCAGTTCTCTTCCTTTACTGTGTGGTTAGGTCACCAGAGTGATTGGCAGACACTATTACCTTAAGAGCCATCTTGGCTGGCCCTTGGGTGCTCTTGAGTTTCTGTTTTTAATATCTGATACATATCTTAATCTCAGAGCCCTTGACCACCTTTGCTCCTAAGCAACCTGTAACTGATAGATAACTCTTTGGAGGACACCATTCTAGGTCTCTCCAAAGCCCTTTCTATGCTTTCTTTCTCACTGAAAAATTTCTGAAGTTTCCTGTTTTCCTTTTTTCTCTAGAAGCTCTGGGGTCTACTCTGCCACTAGACTCCAGGAAGCAGAAAAGGCGGCTGTGCACAAACGCAGTCCCAAGGTTTTGGAGGCTCTACAAAAGCTCAACATCGAAGCTGACCAGGTGAGTGCAAGTGAGGGCCACACTGGTGGGATTGCCTGTGTTGTCCCTAGGGTCTGCAGCTCAACTCCTGAAGTGTAAATAGGTGTAGACTTACCCTACTAGAGCAGTAACGTGGGGCAGATTTCACCCCACCCAAGCAGGATGTTAGATATGCTCTTGTTCCTTACATTGTCCACTTTTTGTTCTTTTTCTAATGCCCAGGCTCCTGTCATTGCTGTCTTGGGCTCTGGTGGGGGGCTGCGGGCCCACATCGCTTGTCTTGGTGTGCTGAGTGAGATGAAAGAACTTGGCCTGTTGGATGCTGTCACATACCTCGCAGGGGTCTCTGGGTCCACTTGGTAAGTGTTGAACTTGGATGCAAGGATGCACTATGTTTTCTACTATCAGAATGAGATGGTGTCTCTTCCTCCAGACACCAAATACATGCTGCCTTTGATTTTCATTTTCTATTTTTTATTAGAGAAATTCTTCATTTACATTTCAAGTATTACCCCAAAAGTCCCCTACACCCACCCCCCGCCCTGCACCCTACCCTCAACCTCCCACTATTTGGCCCTGGCATTCCCCTGTACTGGGGCATATAAGCATTGCTAGACCAAGGGCCTTTCTTCCCGAATAATGGCCAACTAGGCCATCTTCTAATACATATGCAGCTAGAGACATGAGCTCTG